>PDGT01000115.1:0-72184 GCA_003671415.1 Megathymus violae | reverse complement strand
AAGCGAAGAGTACAGTTTGTCAGTTAATAATAAAGTTATTACGGGGCAAAATCTGTAGATTAAATATTTTTTTGGAATTCTCGACTGTCTGTCTGATCAATTATCATCACACTGAAACCAGAAAAGAGATTTATAGTATGATACTTGGCTTATTAGTAACCTATATTATGGGTAATAATTTAGGAAACTCTACATGTTCCCCTACATCTTTGCTTCCGTGGAATATGAATAAAAGCTACTACGGATATTCCATTAAAGGCAGTAAATAAAACTTTGACGTTTAGCTGTGACTATCATAAAAAATTAATATGTTTCCAATTCACAGAACTAGAAAACCCATTTGTAAGATAATGCAAGTACTATTTCTAAACGTAAGGTGTAGGTACTCTGAAGCGAAGGGAGGGCGGGTTACTTGATATCATAAATAATCAATACCTAACACTAAGTATAAATTAAAGTAGTTAAGCTCAAATCTAAATCGCATTGGAGACGTTCCGTACTTCCAGAAATAAATATTCGTATTTTATTCCGCATAAAGTATTGTTGTAAACTAGTAATCGATAATTTAGGCTTAGTGCTTTCGGATATGGAGGTAATGTAATTTTTAACTTTTTAATTTGGAGTTTCATGTCCGAACCAACCTCCCTTCTTCCTTTCGTGAACAGTCTTTTATATTGGAAGCTGCTGGATTCTGTACCACCCAGAAGGTATATTAGTGAAATTTCAGCCGTATTGGGGTGGCCTAGAATACTAACCCCAATCCAATCTTTGCAGAATAGGGTGTCGTAAGAGGCGACAGAAGCTCACCTGTTCAGTGGTAGGATTTTCGTAAGGATTACATCATCAAGATTATTATTAAGTCATTAATATTATTACTAGTATTATTATCTTTCTGTAAAGTCTGTCTGAGTAGCTACCACCCTCCTGCTTATACTACTGGTATCTTTCTGTAAAGTCTGTCTGAGTAGCTACCACCCTCCTGCTTGAGTTAGCCGTCAAACGACTAGTCATGTTCCGGCTGGGGGCATGAGAGCCAGTACTTTAGTCCTTCTTCACTATTCGCTGATAACGCATCAGTGTATATTTGTGTACTCGTTTGTCAGTTTTAATTACACAAAAAAAATTCAAAGGTATTCGTGCGTGATGGTAGCGTTTTTATCGTTTGGCTACTTACCAGACTTTAAAAATGTATGTATGTAAAATATAAAAGGAGCCGGTGATAAGCGAGTCTCATGCTAGCGTCTTGGCTGGTAGCAAGTTGGTAATGCTTTCTGTGTTCAACCATAAATAGGCGTCGATGACCATTTTCCAATAGAAGGTCCGTCAGGCATTGATATGAAAAATGTTCTTGTCCGATGTACGGAAATCTAAAAGCTTGTCTTAACGGATATATATTTAAAATAAATTCATGGTCGAATCCAGCGTCCAAGGAAACAAATCAATTTTGTGTGGTTTGGAATGTTCAAGGCAGTTATAAAAAGTTTTACAACCCTCTTAAAGGTTCTGCGGTTATTAATACTCAACGCAACAAACATTTGGAAATGTTTCATTTATTCTCAATATCCAAGCAAATAGTAGGAGTCTGGGAAAAAAAAAGAAACTTGCTTAATTTGAAGTGCAACAGTATGAAAGATATATGTGACTTAATTGTTATAGAAATTAATTATTATTTGTATCGGTGACAGAAAACATCGTGAGAAAACTTACCTGAGTTCTACTGATTTTTTTCAAAAGTGGGAGGATTATGCCCTTGACTCGTGGCCTTTACAGATCACATTGATGTGCCTGAGCCCTGTAGTGTGTGGTTACACTTTATCATTTGTTGTGATCATGAACAAACATTTCCTTAAGTGACGACAAACTTCAAATCAATAATGATTGCAATATGTGAAAATAAACTATCAGTTTGGTAATACAAATTTTTTAAAGAGCAAAATTATTAATTATTACCTTTTGAATCACACATTGTTAATATCTCACCGGCTAAGACTATCGTGAGGCCATATTGTGCTAAACTAAGAGACTCTTGGAATACATACTTATTTTCAGTGAGTGCCTATTGTAGATACCTAGCCGGTAGTTGTAATTTTTTTTCCTTGGATTCCATTTACTTAATGATAGATATAGAAAAATATAATAAAATACATTTCTAGCAAATACCTTTTTTGCGCTGTTTTCTACTTCCGTAGTGTGGCATAGACACAAAGTGAACTTAAACATTAGGTATATATACCGAACCTAAGTAAGACCAGGTTGCCAGTACTTATATATATTATACATATTAAATGTTTATCTACTTTCGCAGACTGTTATTTATAATTAATATAACACATACCCCATACAATAAGAGAACCCAACGAGTACTTTATTCATACGCCTGTCGTATATTGTTGTGCTAATTTTGGTTTAATATTAAAAAAGTTTTGACCCCTATATCATTAATAAAGCCAAGTGCGGTCGGTGCCAAAGGCTTTCGCTGGAAAGAGTATATTATACTATAGATTTATTAATATATAAGTAATAAAATAATTGTAGTAAGTTATTCGTAATGAGAAAAAAAATGAGAAAGCATTTAACGGCTTAAGCAGGAACTTAATAATTTATTAAATTAAACGTGTGCTTTTTAGAGGGGGTCATGACTCCTACGACCTTTGGTTAAAAATATTCAAATTCGTTCTGCAATTTTACTGTGTAAATGTGTGTGTGTGACTGCGACTTACTTCCAGTACACTTTGGAAGGGTGGATATAAAGTTAGTAATGAGAATTTCTTGTTATTTATTTCATACTTTGTTTGGTGTTTACTGAAACAATTTTATTTTATTTTCTTTCCTTGATTTTCCGTTATCTACTTGTCCTTTTGTTAAAAAATTCGTAAATTTTGAGTTGTTACGAATGCCATAAATCAATTTTAAATTATACAATTTACTAAGCGGTAAATTAAACGACAATTTGCATTCGTTGAAAATTAATTATAAGCTGATAAAGTGCTTTTGAATTTAATTTCAAAGAGACAAAAGGAAAGAGTAATAAATATTTTTAGTGTCGAGTGAACTTTTAGGGGTAACACACACGAACGACAGACATCCCTATGAACGATGTATGAATTTCAAATATTTATCTAATACAAAGACTGCTATTTATATATCCGGAATTGACCACATACAGAACTACAGCTGAAAAGTAATAAAACCATAATAAGTGATAGATGTTTGTGTATTTTTGTTATTTCGGAGACATAAATAGAAGCCCTCATATTCAGAAGTATTGTGTTTATAAATATTTTCTTAAACATACTGCTGATTGAAAAAGCACAATTATAAGTACAATTATTTTATTTTACAGTTAAGTAAAGTGTGAAAAACTATAGGTGAATTGATGAGTGTCCAGTAATTTTTTTACGCAATATATTTTGTTTTTTGCAATTAATTTCTGTGATAATCAGAATTTCATATAACTCCTGCTTTATATTATAAACTTAATACATAATTGTTAGCCGATTTCAAAAAAGGAGGAAATTCTCAATTCGTTTGAATTTTCTTCATTCATTTATTCAGTCATTTATTAACCGATTAGAAAACTCCCTTCTTTGTTTAAGAGGGTATACTTTCCGTTTGGTCCCATTAAAATTTGAGAAAAAATTACACTAAAATGGTGGTGGAAAACAGATGAAACCAGATAATTCACTTTTAAAGTCGTTTTTTAATTAAAATATTTATTTGTGCATCTTATCGTCCCTGTAATATATGAATGCCTTCACCGATTGAAGTAGTTTAATCTGTACATGTATATTTTATAAGATTCGACTTATAAGAAAGCAAAAAAAAATATACTTGCAAAAAAACTTTTAAGGCCTTTAAGGCAATCCGTCCCATACTATATAAAATAATTAATACAATGGACGCAACCCACAAATAATAATTATTGTATGCCTTAACATTCTAACAACAACTGTCCTTTAGGATGAAGCCTTAATATGAAAAAGACGCATATAATACGGAGCGGAAATCCAGTGGATTAAACAGATTGCATGGTAATTAAAGAAATTGCGGAAGGAATCTGGCGACTGCTCATTGAAAATTCAGAACGATTTTGTAATGCGCGGGGAATTAGTTGCGGTTTTAAGAATACATATTAAATTAACTTAGTATTTAACACAGTATGTATACGTAAAGGACATGATTAAAAACGACCCGATCAATGTAAAGTGGATCAAACAATCAAGAAAATAAAATCTCAATAAATTTATACAATAGTATAAATATTATTTTTCTATTAAAATTACTACTTTAAATCCGAAATCAGTACATTAAATGTTTTTTAGAATATATATGTAATAGAAATCAAAACAATTTTTTTTGGTATTAAAGAAATGTCTTTGTCTGTGGTCATATCGCGCTCAAACCACAAAACAGATTACACATGATACTTATCATATTCCTAGCATTCTTTTCATCTCAGAAACTAGATCTAATCTCGAGGAATAGGAAAATGCATGTTACTTTGTATTAAAGAAAGTTTTTACAGCTTTTCTGCAGCGTTGCTTTAAATGAACATTTAAAGAATTCATAGAACCAGGGAAATTATTCCTAGAAACAAATGAAGCAAACATGAAATTTATTAAATACGTGATAAGGATGAGTGATAAATGTGTTAGGTGTGGGTATTATTTGTAAACGTAATTCCCATATATATATGGGTGTTATATTAAAATATGGTACCTTCAAAAATGCTTATTTACGACACAATACTGATAAACAGTCGTATATTTTATTTAGAACATTGCAAACGGTCCATAATCCGGAAACAGTTGTAAGAATGATTTAACAAGGTCTCATTTACTCCGATAACGATAAGTACTTGGTTAACTAGGTACCGAAGAAATGAAGACAGCCACCGTGGGCAAAGTTTTTGAACACATTCGTTTTAACGCGTTGTTCGCATACCTTGAAAGTAATTGAATTAGTGTCACGGTTCAGTGCAAATTACTGGGGCAGTTTAAATTAACTTGTTACGGCCGAGGTCGACTTTGGCCCTAAACTTGCCTAATTTTGTGCGCACAACATCAAACTGTACTTCGCCCATATTACTCGTACCCTGTTTGGTCCCACATGAATTTTGCACGCTAATTAGTTCGTACGATGTTTATTTTACTCAAGTTTACGTATGCTACTATGATTTATGACTGCGACGAGTGTTTTGGAGTAGAAAATAAATTGAAATTACTTTACAATGTGTCATTTTAGTCCATTGTTTACAAAACATGTTCAGAACTTTGTTGTATCACTAAAATTATTCTACATAAATACTACTACTATACATAATATATACTACTATATCTATAAATCTGTAGAGCCTCTCTGTCTGTACATTTCATTTTTTTTGTAAAATGTAATGATAATTTGTAATTCACGATGATTCGTTTTATAACTCACTGACATCAATTGACCACTTTGAAAATTTTTGTTGATCTGTATCTGTATGTGTATGTCCCGTTTTAACTCAAGAACGGCTTGACCGATCTTAATAAAAATTGGTATGTAATGAGAACACGTGATTGCACTGATGATAGGCTTTATAAAATATTAGTAAACCTAATATTGTATAATCAAGGCAAAAAATATTAATTTTTTAATAATCAGGTACATATAATCAATTGTCCAACCCGAACGAAGTCGGACAGACGGAAGTTTTGTATGAAAATCATTTTTATATACACACTATAAAAATTGATAAGAATTAAACATTCTCTTAAATTTAAATTTATGTTAAACGATTAGTTAAAGCTATGGCTTGCGAAATTGGTGATTTTATTTGTATGCGATATAATCAAAACTCATAAGGTGGGACGTAAATACGATACAGGACTTTCTACGCGGCAGCGCCCTACTCGAGGGGCGCGGCCCACGCGTGGGTATTACGATTACGAGACTTGAGGTAACCCTCCTTACCCGAGCAGTTACTCGAAGGGAGTCAACAGCCCCCTTGTGATGTAACCCCCACTGTTAACCCCCGTCTGTGGGTCGTAGAGTAGATGTAAGTTTATATGAGAATTACATTATTATTTATTTTCTAATAATTGAAGCAGCAATTATTGCATAAAATAATGTTTTTAACGTTTAAATAACTACACACAACCACAACGCCTAGTTTTTATTTTAAAATCGTGAATGTGCCTCACATATAAAAGTTATATAGCGATTCAATGTTCTTTTACGGGGCTTGGGGTTCGTTTTTATAATAAGGTTCGCAAGTTGATAAGTGTGTTACATATTGGAACTCTTAAGCGACGCATTAAATCACATCTTATAAGTAAAGGATATTATGGTATGGACGATTATATCAATGACGCCTGAAAATAAATTTCGACACCAGTTCCACGCAGGTTTAAACTTACTTTGTAAATGTTATGTATTGTCTTAAAAGATTCTTTCGCCGTTTCTTCACCTCAATGTTAAAACACCTTTTATTAGATGAAATTGAATAAAAATCTATGTCGTTTGTTATATATTATACGTTAGTCCTTTGTTATAATAAGTACTTAACTGCCGATTTAAAAATATTCAGACCCCACTTAATACGAATAAGATTTATATGGTCTTTCTAAAATTATTAGTATACTAGCTTATTACTAAAATTATTAGTATACTAGCTTAAATACCATTGTATCACTTCGGAAAAACTACCTTACGGTTAAAGGTAGCATTTGCATTTTTTTCGTTTTTCTCGTTCTGTGAATTACGAATACATATATTATTTCATAACTTTTGTATTTGTGGACGGATTGCAATAAAAAAACAAACTTTAAATATTAAATGATGCTTACTGCAATACATTAGTGAAAACCAATACAAAATCGGTTAAGCCGTTTCTGAGATTAGCGGGAACAAACGCACAGACAAACAAACAAAAATTCTAACTATATATATATAACTCTAATAATATTTTTTCTCATATATCGTTCATGTACAGAAATCGATCAGTTAGAATTTTATTATATTTATAGATCAGCATTAGTAAGTAATTAATTAGAGAAGCCTACACAATCCATGTAAATATAACTCACGGTTGATAGGAACCTATCTTCAACCATGAAATTCAATTTGCTATAACCCTTGCCGAGAAAATGGAGGTGTATCCTCATCGATAACTAAATTAATAATTTCAGATGACGCCATTACAGTCACAAGATCGAGCACAGATCAGTTTTAGCAGTTAATAAAGCTTGGTGGCCAAAATTTGTGCGATAGTTTCATTATACGGATATTAATTAGAAGTCATTAAGGTTTAAAGTTAATTGTTAAAATGAATGAGATTATTAAATTACGATTGAGTACTGAAATAAATAGGTAATCATTTTTTCAAGGAAGCCAGGTGAATTTGAGATCGAAGCGATATCAGGATCTCTGTTAATTTTTGAGTGCAAGTTGACCTTTCTGTTGAGCAACGATAAGGGCAATGGCGCTAGGTCTCTTCTGTTAAATGTAGGTAACATTCATACCAATCATACCAATGGCATACCGACGGTACGCCGTATATGGTACTAACGTTCTTTACATAATTGGCTAGCTGCAACCCTCCTTATGTCAACGCTGAAATAAGTTCACCGTTTCTTTTTTGCCTAATAGCTTAACGATATTGCCTCTTGGGCTATCGTTGTACATGGGTGTCAGTAGATATTTTTGCGTTTTGGTGAACCGTTTACTTTGCCAGTTATCAACATAAAAATACTTCAATAAATGTTCCAGATTTTATGTATCTATGCTCAGATATGAATCCAACAAAGGTTCCTTATTACAAAAAAGTCGGATAATTTTGATATTATGTGTTTTTCGTTATGTTTCCCTAAGCACATATTGTTGGTGTAAATATTGGCAATCCTTTGTAAGTATTTACAATAGCGAATTTGTTTCTGAGAAATCTATAAGCAGCTTTGCCTCTTGGTAAACAAGTAACATTTTACGATGTCCTTGCTTTTAATTACCCTTAAGTTTACCTTTTTTACAGGGCTATAAGTTTTTTGTTACTGTATAAAAATCTTCTTTTAATTAAGTCGTACTGCCACGGACAATAAACATCCCGAGTTTGTATGTTCATAAACATGATAAACAAAATAAACAATATAAATATTGTTATCTCTAATAATAAAAGCTTTAGTGTCTGGTTTATACTAAACCGAAACATGTTGATGAGTCGCATATTTTAAATGTTGCCCTCAAAGTTCACAAGGGTTTCCCTATTACAAAAACCACGGAAATACACAGTGAGGTAGTTTTAATTAACGGCAATACTGAGCTATGTTAACTTAATGATCACATAATAAATAAAATAACTATTATTTTTTTTTTTATTTATTTCGTCTTTATTGAAACGACCTGAAGTATTTTTTACAAAGGGAAGATTTAATGTCTTTGATATTCTCTGCTAGTCAAGTAAAAGTAAACTTGCCAAAAACAGCTCTAACCAATAAAATATTAATAAAAACAGAAAATTATCATCTATCCATATAGAGAGATAAGGGTTTTAATACACATACTTAGTATTGTACTAAAACGAAACTGTTAATTTTATTACAAACTGACAGATGATAGTAAGTACTACTTCCGGACAGATCTCTTTGATGATATTTTGAGTGAAGCTTATGTGTTTACCAACGGAAAGGCGTTCCCAAGTAGTATCGCCTGAACGGTAAACGAGTATAAATAGAAACAGGCATTGATTGCAGAAATATCCACTTTAAGTTTTTCAGACGATCGAAAAATTATATCATGACAGATGTAACAGCAATGAAAACTGGTTTTGAAATATTCATATGTTGGAATCGCGGCATCGTCTAGGATAAAGTACAAAAGGAGTATTTTAGAATTACGCCTTTTTCAAATACGAATTTAATCCTTACAAATAATACTTAGTAGCGTTTTAATATGATTAATTATTGTTGAGCCAAGGTTTCTGAAACATCAATTTATGTAAACAAAATTTAATGAAGGAAAAGAGAGAGTTAGATCTATAACTTCTAATTTAATGTTGGTGCTCCGCACAAAATTCTAAGTAAGAAAATAAGATTTCCTATTATATTATCATTAATTATTTATATTTATTTTTTTTAGTTCAGAATGAGTTCGTAATTTGGTTCCCTGTGATAGCACTGATTCCGGCCTCACGCTTGAGGTGATGTGTAAGGACTGCGTTCCCATTGTTGTACATGACTAATCCCCATTTTGCTGAAACCATGAAACCTTCCGTGCAAAAAATATAGTTCTCAAAATTATCATTTTTCTAGGATAAAGTTCAAGGACGAGGTTCTATTTTAATGTATATTTATAAAAAACCATAACGCAGTTGTTTATGAATTTTTTTTTTAATATTTAAAGAATGGCTCGGAATTGATCCCTATTAAATATGATGAAAATCTGATATTTTTATAATATTTTAAAACTATGGGGGCTCCTAAAGAGGTTCTTGAACCGTAAAAAGCATTTTTTATTATACGACGATAAGTTATCGCTATACCTAATTTAATTAATATCGGTCTAAACTTCTAAAGTTATTAAGTAACATTCAATCAGACAATCAGACAATCAGACAAAAATTCTAAAAAAATTGTAATGCAATGCAACTACTTAAAAAAGTCCATGTACAGTTTTTTTCTATTATTGTTGTTTTTTTGGTATGTAGATTAAAAGTAAAAATAACATTTTAAAAACAACTTTATTCCCGATAGTACAGATATTATACCAAGCCTTCAACGGTAAATAAAGATGTAATTAATAATTTTATTACTTATGCAAAGCACAAATTTAATTTTGCTAATACCCACAGGAGATTCAACTTCTAAATTAAGTATGGACTATGTTCAAATTATTTCCAATTAGGTATATTAGTTAGTTCATTTATTAATGTAATATGCAGAGGTGCGTGCAAGGTCCAAACTGGAATCTCCCGTGCAGGAGACGTATGTTCAAATCATTAGGTTGCCACTGCTTGCCATCTACATGTATAAAAATGAATGTTTGTCTGTATGTCCTTTATAGAATTATAAACTATGCATTTGATCATGTGATGATCTTTAGCTAAGTTGTTGTGCATGAGCCAACGAAGTTTTCTGAGTTGGTACGATTAATTTTCGACAGATAGCGCCACTGTCATTCCAATGAATTTCATATATTGCCGTGACTGTTCATGCTGATTTGAATTGAAACGAAAACAGCGAACAAATGCGTAGCAACGCGCGCAGGGTACAGCTAGTATATCATATAATATATCGAATATGATAAGTAAGTATAGTAATAATGTAATACAAATTGGTTAGTTTACTTTCATCGATCATTACAATACTTATTGCATTATCAGACTAGCTTTGCTTAGTATTAAGCCAATGAGGATTTATTACTATTGGAAAAGTGGAAAAGACCAAATAAGGCATGGTTGCCGAAATCCCAATGAAAAATGAATGTATTAACATCAAGGGATGTTCCGGTACAGTAGGTACCATGCTAGCATCACTCAGGAACATGCTGTAATAAAGTTAATGTCAGTATGATTTGTGAATGTAAGTAATCTCGGTGTGTACTATACTCTGTATTCATTTAGGATGTTTGCACAAAAAGGAATTGCATGAGATTGTTTCAGATCTATACATATAATACTAATCTATACATATCTAGATCTATACATATAATAATTCTAACTGATCACTTTCAGTATATGAAAGATATATGAGCAAAAAATATATTATAAGGGGCCTTTATTAACGCAATAGAACACAAAACAATAGTTGCTACAATTTTTGTATGTTTGTCTCTGCGTTTGTTAGCGTTAATCTCAGAAACATTTGCACTTACATTTGGCCGTATTGGGGCGGCCTAAAATACTCCCCCCAATCTCATGCTGGTAGAAAATGGTGTCGTCAGAGGCGACAGATCCTTGGTGGTAGGGCTTCGCGTAAGGATTATAATATCAGTATTATTAATAAGTCATTAATATTATTAGTGGTATTATTATCTTTCCGTCAAGCTTGCCTGACTAGCTACCACGCTCCTGCTTGAGTCAGCCGCCAAACGACTCGTCCTGTTCCGGCTGGGAGCTTGAGAGCCAGTACATTCTTTCTTACCTTCTTTTCACTTCCTGGCCGACAACGCATCAGTGATATCTTTGATCTTGTTGATGTCCATGGGCGACGGTGATCACTTACCATCAGGTGGCTCGTCTGCTCCTTAAGGTGATCTAGGTGAAGGCGCAGTGTAGTCACGCGGTCCGAGATATGTACAGAACATTCCTCACGTTGTGTTATGAACTGATTTTTGATGACAAATCCTACACCTGAACGACGAGGTTCGGAGGAAGCGGTACCCTTCCAGTAGAAAGTGTAACCGCCTCCGTCTTCCACCAGCTCTCCTTCGTGCGCAAGATGGGTTTCACTGAGTGCAGCCACATCTACATTATAGTGGTGAGGTTCACGAGCTACTATGGCGGTTTTACGTTCAGGGCAGGCGTTTCCATCTCGATCAATGAGTGTTTTCACGTTCCATGCACCAAAAGTCATGGTAGGTGGTTTTTTAATGTTTTTGTGTTTTCTGTTACATTGACCACGAATTAAGTTGATGCGATGGCAGCCGCGGTTGCTACCACCTTCAGAAAATGGGACGAGCGTTTTTTGGGGCACCTTTTCTAGCCCCCTCCTCGTCTGAGCGAGGAAAGCAGTGCTTTCCTAAACAGGGCTGCATTGTCACCCCAGGTGCTGCCGAATTCACATTGTCGCCCCAGATTTGCAATGCGAAAACGACCACGGCGTGTATTCACACCCCTAGGACCGCCTATGTGCAGGAATCAGACAAAGCCTAGCTGCACCACGCTAGACCTTTCTACTTTAACCAATCGCCATGGGACTTAACGTCATCGGAGTCCATTAATCAGAAGCGGTCAGTTACGCAGGATATATTAAGGTACGCAGACGTTCGCGCAAACGCAGGCTCATGCACTCATCCTCCCCCTCCTCGGATCAGTGGAACGGAAGACCGCTACGACTGGAGGAGGGATCAGATTATGTGTCTGGCTGGCGGTATCTGTACGCCCTCTACCGCCGCCCTAGGTCATCCACCTTGCCTTGCTGAATCGCCGAGTCTGCCAGGCCCTTTCGCAATATCTCCATTGGGTTGCCATCTTCGTCGAAACAGACTTTGAGTGTGTTGAAGCAGGAGGGGTCTGCTGATATTAGACCTAGGAAAGAAAGGAAATAGGAATGGGAGGAGTAGAATGTGGTGGGTACGAGAGAGGATAAAAAGAAAGTGGGATACTACTGGCTCGGAGGTAGGGAAAAAGACAATAGTAGCTCGGGGCGCCGGAATCGCATACCCGTGTAACACATCACAACTTTCGGTCTAAAAGTTGAGGTGGTTACCTCCTGGCTTATTAATAGCTTAATAATACTACTGATAATATAATCCTTACGCAAAGCCCTACCACCAAGCAGGCTGGTTTCTATCGCCTCTTATGACAGTCAGAGTAATACCCAAGGTATCACCGACACGTTGCTGACTGAAAACGAAGCTTACGATCCGCATTATTACTTGTACTTGCCCCGTCGGTTTCAAAAGAAGTGTGTTAGCTAGCCATAATATTTTACTTAGCCCAGCAACCTCTAATAAGAGGATCCGTTTTCCATAGCCTTGTCCATTATTTAACAGGGTACATCACGAGCAGGAGAGGTTGGTATGAGGTATAACAACTTACCATCAGATAGCTTGTTTCTAAACTTTTTCGTAAAAAAATGTGTGAAAATCCTTATATAAAATTAATATAATACTAAAACATTTCAGCTGTTAAAGAATTTTGATTTTTAAATTTTCTGTAAGCTTGCCAGAAGTTACGTAACATGAAAAGACGTACAATATAAGGTAGACTAAATTAAAGTGAAAGCAAGATCTAGCAAGCACTGCGACGGATCCTAAAAAGCTCGCGCAATATTACATTGGGGAAGACTCGATGAGTTTTGATTAAACCCTTTCGTGCGTTCAAGAGAAACTACGAGACTTCCAATAGCTGTTAGAAATATTAATCTGATTTATATAAAATCCGTCAAATCCAAATCGAACTCACAGGGGATACAGTTACGGATTGTAAGTCCGTCCAGAAATATTTTACGTTTCTTGTAGAAGAAATAGAACTTAGCAAACTTGTATACGTTAACCTGTAAAATGAGTGAGGACTTTGAAGTCGTAATTTTTTTAGTTTCAGAAATAATTTATTGATTTCAAATTTTAATATGCTCAGTTTATGCATCGTTTAAACTACTGATTATATAACCGTTTAATTTTTAATATGTTTCATAATGCATTTGACGGAAATCCAGGTAGGTACGCTAGTCATGCTTTAAGTTCTAAAGTTCTGTCATTTTATTTGATGTACAGAAATTTAATAAGAGCAAATGCCTTCTGCCAAAGCGATTATATTTTCCCCGCTTCCCGAGAACGAGAACGTTATCAAATCTTACAGAGTTCATATAGCACATTAAATGTGAATGCCTTTTCAACGAATATTGAGCTTTATGTGTGAAACGGAGTCAAAGAGAGAGATATCGACAAGTGCTCTCTGACGCTGCGTCTTACGAGGCAGTGTGAGAGATGGCTTTCAATATCAAATTGAATTCCGCGGTTCATTGATTTTCAATTTGTTAGGGAGTAGTCTCGCCATTTACCATAGACACACCGAGGATCCGGTAACCATTATAAATCTTTTGAAATTTTTTCCGTGTATATTTTCGCAGAGATTTTACTGACATTTTTATGAAAATTCGTGCGAATATAACATTTGTAGGTACAAATTAGAAGGTAGGTACGTGGAGGTCCAAGTTTATATTTTTATACTAAAAATTCTTTTAAACGATCCTTTGGCTCTTACTTTTTAATATCTATAAATTTATAAGATTAATGGGATAATTATATCGTAAACGATTCAATCAAACGTCATTTTAAACTTTTTACAAAAATATCGTTTCGAAATTACTTCAGTCTCACCATATATTAGATATGTACAAATACGGCGAAGAAGATAATGGATTATATTTTTAAGACCCGAGCGATAAGCTTTTAAGGGAGATTAAAACAATATTTTAGAAGTAATACTTTACAGCATCTGCCAATGTAGCCTGTTTTGTAAATTGTTTTATGATATTATATTATTATGATGAATATATTTTTGGGCTCAATAATTTTATATATATTTGCCGACACTACACCAATTATGTGGTGCCTTCTAAAAGTTTGTATATATCCAAATGTGGACCGCACCACTGGCTCCCCACCAAAAAAAAGGATAGACTATCCTGAAAAGGCGGGTTAGCGCATTATTACAATAACAGACGTCGACGTAAGGGATCGAGGCTACCATTCAATTTGTATAGTGCAATGATTTGTTTAATGTACTATCTAATAAGTATCAAGACCTGAAGGAATAAAAACCCAACTGGTTTCGTAGTTTTATTTGTAGGTGTTAGTTAAAACTTACCACTCAGCTCAATAGCTATACCCATGCACTAACTATCGACATATCACATTTATACTAACACTACGAGTAGTTTTATCTATGTATACTTATAATAAAATTGTAACTGATCGCTTTCTATACATTATGAATATATGAGAAAAACTACTATATGGGGCCTCTGTTAACGCAATAGAACACAAAATAAAAGTTGTTACAATTGTGTCTGTTTGTCTATGCGTTTGTTCGCGATAATATCAGAAACGGCTTAACCAACTTCGTTATGGTTTTTATTATTGTATTGCAGGAAGCGTCACTTAATATTTCAAGTTTGTTTAATTGCAATCCATCCGTAAATAAAAAAGATATGATGATTTCTAAGCGAAAGATAGTTTTTCTGAAGCGAATCGAGATTAGTTTGCTAGTATGTACTAAAAGTAATGAAGCAGTCTCAGGCTCAAAATACAATTAGATTTAAATATTCAGGCCCATCGGATAACGTAATGTTAACGTTTGCTACTTGGGTGTTTTAATCTACAATATGATTAAAGAGAAATCTACGACTAAAACTTTCTATCTTAATTTGAAACCCTTTCACGCACTGTGAGATTCTTTGGAAGCAACTTCAAAACATTGAATTGGCAACCAGTCCTTATAGTATTTCAAAAGGGAAAATTTCATGCATATTATGCATATATGAATACGCTAATCATACAGCATGCACAGAAATGTTTCGTAAAAGCATAGCTTCCAACTGAAATGTTCAAGTTTCATTTAGTACACAGAGAACTTTGATATCGTGGTCATTTGTTGAAAATAGGTAAATAAATTAAAAGTGCTTCTGCGCGGGAAAAGCCTCCGGCAACAGGCAGTAGGTAATGTAAACATTTGTAGATTATATTAAAATAACTCGAACACTTTACGTTTTAAATAATCAGGGACGTCCTATTTGGACTTGAGACTAGGGTAAAATACTCTAAGTGTGTTCAAGAATATTCTCCATTTCCTATCAAATGTTAAGGCCATGCGATTTTTATATTCGGAATTCGGTTTAAAATTTTAAATCTTGAGTTTTGAGGGAAAAGGATGGAAATAATCCATCCATCCATCTTCTATTACCTCGCAAATTTAGAATTAGTTAATTCCCATGAATTAACTTACCATAAACGCATGTTATTGTGTGATCTAACTGAATATGTGTGTCAGGTAGATACCTGAAAAACATTTTCCATTTAGTTCAGATTCGAAAACAATACATGTGACTATTGTATATACATATAAACACGCGAATGGCACGCTACAAGGGTTTTGTTTATGTCGAATGTGCGGAACTCCGATATTGCGTATTAATATTATTGATTTTAGTTATAAATATCCAAGGGTAGAGTAGTCAGTAAGCAAGAAGACTGTATTTTAATTTTATAATTCTATATAAATAAGAAAATGAATAAGAGAAGATATTTTTAAAAGATAAACTTAAAATTATAATAACGTGTAAATGAGCTTAATCCTCGATACACTTAACTTCTATCCCCTTTAGTGTTTTCTTAATTCATGCATGCATACGAATGCACGTTTAAAATATACTATCGTACTCTGTTGAATTGCACTCTGTTGGATGAAAAACAATAGCCATAACTTTTTAATGGTTATTAATCCCTGGAGCTGTAATGCTCACTTCGTTTCTTGTGAGACTACTTCATCAATGGCGGGTAACTACAATCCTCTTTCGCTTTATTAAGCTAGCCTTTATAGGCAATTAAGCCAATATTTTCGTGTCTATAAAACACGAGCTGTATTATCCCGAAGTTATGGTATAATCAATGTTATTCTTCCGACTCCTGATTATTGGCGGAATATAAGATGGGAGGGCAGCTTGTTTATTTTCTTTCTTAGTGGATATAGGAAGGCTTCGGCTTATCGCCAGCGGCCAGCCGGGTTCATAGCCAGTCACCTCGCGCCTCTATTTGGGATATAAATCAAGGGAAACACATATTTCCTCTCCGCAAAATGCTTAAGGCAAACTGGATTTTCTTTGGGTATTATTGATAAGTGAAATAATACATTTGAATAATATGGTTGAAGCCACACGATAAATGCGTTGGATTTAGTACAAATTAACAATATTGACATTAATATATTATAACCCTTTTGTCTTTCTTATACCCAAAATCAAAGAGTTTATATGTAATAGATAATTAGTACAATGTAATGTAGTAAATATGATCTCATTGATAAAAACTATTTCTTAATCAAGAGATACATCTTTCCCAATTACAAACACAAAAAAAGTTTAACTTTTGTAACATTAAAACCAGAGAGTTACCAGTACAACTCCATTGTCCTTACGTTTTTAATAATAGCCATCCACTAGAAAGGATTTTAAATCTGTCCTTAAGGGAGTTGACTTTTCAGTTAAAAATAAACACAATCTTACTGCTGCATTGATCTGAACCGAATTAAAAGTGACTTTTAATCTATATACATATATCATTAAATTTTAACTGATCGCTTTCTGTACATTAAAGTTATACGAGGAAAACTATTATTAGAGGTCTTTAGAATTTTTGTCTGTGTATCTGTGTTTGTGTGCGCTAATCTCAGACATGGCTTAACCGATTTCTTAATGGTTTTCACTTATGCATTGCAATAAGCATCGCTCAATATTTAAAGTTCGTTTCACTTAAATCTGTCTATAAATAAAAAAGTTATAAATTAATTTGTAACAATGCACGTACTATTTCTAAGGGTAAGGCGTAGTTTTTCTGAAGCGAAGCGAGGGTGGTCTGCTAGTAAATAATAAAACTGTAAAATTTTTGTGTCTGTACAAGCAATTATTTACAAATTATATCGTGAGGAATAAATTTAATTGATTTATGATAAACAATTTTAGGAATCCTCTGTGATCCTCTATATCTTATGTCATCACGTGAGCATTTAGCAGATGCAAATGCCAATCAGTATTTTTGCCTTAACACCCGTTTAACAAGCATACGGCCACATGATGGTCATCGCTGTCTATAGACATCACAAACACTAGGGTATCATTGACGCATAACCAGCACAACAAATATTATTTGCTAATTTTAACGAATTCAGATTTTAGTACAACATAGTTTTTAGGAATTTTTGTATGTCTGTTTGCCGATACACGGAATACGAAAACCACTAAACCGATTTAGATGATAGTTTGCATATTTGGAATTTATATTATCGGTTAATATTTGAGATTCTGTTCATCTTAAGACATGGATACGTTCCTACTTAATTATCCAAAACGACGCGAGGCCGGGTTACTAGTTCCATCCATAAAGTCAATGGTTGTGAGTCATTAAGGCGATGAGAAAATGTAGATATAAGTAATATTTTTACGGATATTTGTTCCAGTGTAACTACGGTGTTTTCTTTTCTAAAATGGTATTATATATTATTGTAAATTTCTCATTCAGAGTAAACTTGTACACCAACCTGTAGGCATTAGTTATAATTCCTGCTTCATAATAAGGTATTATTGATTGAAAAATATTTTTCTTTGCATCTAGTTTAAGATACATGCAATTGTTATTTCTTGCTTATATATCTAATGTAGCGATAAAACCTTGTAAGAAACTCAGCTCCGAAGTGTTGTCTTAGTTTCATGATAACTGGGCCTGCTAAAAGAAAGTTCTGATTAGAAATAAGTAGTGCCCTTGTATAAACTTTTCATTCATATTTTATTTCATGTTATTTTAATGTGTTCAAAATAAATAATTTATATTGACATAATATAAAACTAAATTACATGATGCGAGAAACATTTCAAACAAAGAAATTTCTGTAGATTTTACTCTAGAAAAATCACATTTGCGGTATTTAAGAATCATATATACTAATTTAAACAGTTTACCAACTGAATAGGATTATGTTATTTATGTTCATTGAAAGAATATCAGGAAAGAATTCTTTGCAACTCAAAGGTTAAATTTCAATTCAAGTTTCGCTTTTATTTTACAGAAGGTAACGTCGAAGTTTATTAACGTTAAAACTCAAAGAAGTTAAAAGAAGCCAACATAGTGAAAATAACTACTACTCGTAGTATACTCAAAGCTTATAGAGCTTTGTATTTCATAGTTTTTTTTACATAAAATAAGTTAGTGCTTGACAACAATCCCACCTGATGGTAAGTGGTGACGAAGTCTAAGATGTTGAATGCACTAACTTATAAATAGCCTGTTCACTCTCCTCTTGAAGACTCCCACATCGTAAGTAGCCGGGAACACCGGCGCGGGCAAGTTATTCCAATCCTTTGCAGTGCGCATAACGAATGAAAACGCAAACCGCGTTATCCGTGCAGGTGGTACGTTTACTACGTAAGGATGGATACCAGCCATAGTCGATGGAGGAACGATGATAGGGGAATTAATTGGAACAATTCCTGTGCACACGCTCCGAAATTGTACCCTATAGAAGACCAAGAGGCTGGCAACCCTGCGTCTGTGCTCAAAGCTTTGCAAATTGGTTTCAATCAGATCTGGATCACCAATTTTTCTCTCTTTGCACATCTCCATCGAGTTAAAAGCAGATAGGTGACATTTGGCAGCACCAGCCCAAATGTGACATCAGTACTCCACACATGATGGAACCTGAGCTTTATACAGGGTTAAAAGCTGATTTGGTGTAAAGTACTGTCTCACCTTCGCAAGGACCCCTAGTTTCCTTGCAGCTGCTTTTGCCTTAAGCTCGATGCACCAACCAAAGTTGAGGTTCGACGAAACCTCAACTCCCAACAATTGAAGACGGTCAGTGCATTCCAAGGATACATTCTGAAAAGTAGGAGATAAGTTGAACGAGCTTCTTTTGGCGCTGAACAGACACGTCTGTGTTTTGGTTGCGTTGAATCTCACAAGATTGGCATCGCCCCATTTGGACACTGTCCGAAGTGTAAGACTCATACGTTCCACCATGGCTTCTCTTTCGGACTGTATTTCGTCTGAGGTTTTGGAAGGTATCCCTCCACTACTATGCTGTCATCTGAATACCCATAGATATCGGGCTTGAGCAGATCATTGATGTGCAGCAGGAATAGAGTAACGGACCGAATGGACCCCTGAGGAACTCCGGCATTGGTAGCCATCGATTGGAACGAATAACCATCGACTACAATTCGGAGAAACCGTTCGCTCAGAAAGTCCTTTAACCAAACGATAAAGCCAGAGGAAATACCATACGCTGGAAGCTTGCTTAAGAGGCTAGCGTGCCAGACCATAGGGTCGATAGCGACAGCCTTCGATAGAGGTGGAAAAAAACGTGTCAACACAGGAGACAACTCGGGTGCACATGCCTTTATTACAATCCCTGGAATTCCATCAGGACCACTGGCTTTTTTCACGTCTAGACACCGCAAGGTTTTGAGAATATCCTTGTTCGTTATGCGGATCTCGGGCATGAAGACACCGCAGTGAGGTAAATCAGGTGGCATATTATTGCAGGCATGTAGACGCGAGTTTTCGGCAAACAGAGACGCAAACAAGTTCGCCTTTTCTTTAGCCGTATGAGCCAGACTACCATCTGGTTTTACCATTGAAGGCACTATGGGTTGACAGAATTTAGCCTCAACAGCTTTGGCAGGAGACCAAAAAGCTCTGATGCCAGATGGTTGGTCACAGAGTTTTGCGCCGATATGTTGGATGCGGTTGAGAATCAACTTCTGTAATGCCTTTTTATAAGACTTGGCGGCGAGGTTTCTACAGGATTTGTTCTTCGAACTGACATCTGGAGCTTTACGGTCTCGAGCATCAACCCAAGATAAATACGCCGAATGTTTGCGCTTCATCTTCATTAAATTATTTACATGAAAGTAATTTTTTGTTAGAATTTCTTTGAAAATTAATAACAAAATGAAACGGCACTCCAAATTGTAACAGGAAATAACGGTACAACAACTTAAACTTTAATATTTGATATAGACTTTAAAGGATAAACTTCTGAAATAAAAATGAAAAGATTAACACATCCACAGAGTTGTACGAGAATTATAACTTCGGACGTAATTATATTTTTTTGCTATTTCGTAACATCATTCGAAATGTTAAAATTTTTTGGTTTAACGCTTTTCACAAATGTTTTGTGAGAGAAAAGCATAAGATTTGGGATTTACGAGTATATATAACTCGGTCTTATTCTTAGGAGTTTGAGAAGCTTCTTTCGTCTTTGAGTTCAAGTTAACATGTCCTACAAGCGATTATGCTAAGCAATGAAAGGGGCTGCGGCGTTAGATTCCTTCTTTTAGAGATCGCTGGACTCTGTATCACCTTGCTTCATCCAGACGGTACTCAAGTAAACTAATAGGTTTTATAAGCTAAGGGTTTATAAGTTTTATAACATTCTAAGAATATAGATTACAAACACATGTTTACTGGAGTTACAGTTTAACGTCAGCAGCGGTACTTACCATTATGTGGTTCGTCCGCGTGTATAGATTTATGTAATAGTTATAACCTACGCAAAAAATCTGTATTGTTGGGAAACTCTTTGATATACTTAAGGATGAACGCAATCAACATTGTAACAATGTCCAAGCCCTTCTTATTCTGAGAGGAGACTCCAGTAATGTGATAATGATACTCAATTATCATCACAATCTATAACTGATGTGATATAACTATAAAATTTAATTCTGCCACCCAAACACAATAGTAATTAAAATATTCAAATACAACGATTTGATGTTTCATCAAACAATAATTTTAGTGTGTAAGCGATGTTTTGATACCAAATAAATTCAAGTCTTGGTGTAAGAACATCAGTAACATAAGTCGAAAAATTGGCAAAGAACTCCTCTCCAGTTTTGGAATACCATCTAAGAAGAAATATATTCGTTGTACGTGCTGCCTTACGTCGTCATACTATTCTTGGAATGTCCATCTGCATGCATAATATTCTGAAGCTATTCAGAAAAATATAACATACAATATAAATGAAAAACAACATCATATTATAATTATAACTTGACTGATTGTGCCTTTTTTATGTAACCACTCCACAAACGATTAGACGAGTCAGCTGATAGTAAATGGTCAGCATCACCTGAACACTTTAGTAACACCAAAGGCATCACTGAAATGTTGTCGACCGTAAAGGAAACGGAGGACCCGCATTATTAATAGGACTATTATATTATTTATATAAAATAAGTTAATGCTAGGACTGGAAAAATTTGCCCAAGTAGGTGTTCCAGCCTATAATTACTATACTTCAAGAGGAAAGTGAATAGGCTTTTATAAACAAATGCGTTCAACATCTTAGACGTCATCACCACTTATCGTCAGGTGGTATTGTAGTCAAGGATTAACTTACTTTATGGAAAAAAAATCGAGAAAACAATTCACAAATAATGCTTACATCACTTATCCGTTGGATTTCCACTATTGATAGAATAAATGCCGGCTTCCCTTGTTTCTGGTAAGTAATTGACATTCTGATAGATATATTTCATTCTTTTGCTGTTTCCGAAATGAAATATGTATCTCCATATAAAATATATTCACTCAATTGACAATTGATTGATGATTTTTGTATGAAATAATACTGCATTGAGTTTTTGTTTCATGTTTTTAAATTTAAGTCATTATTGTAATCTACATCACAACAGATCAATATCAGATATGGCCAACAATTTTACGATCGAAAAGGCGTAGACTTTGACACAGCATCGGTGCCCCGGGAATACACTTACAGGATTATCGCGGCGATCTTGATTGCGAATTGCGACACTAATTGCGTAGCGTCGCCGAGCGCTGCGCTCACTTTTCCACATTAATTTACTCGCACCCTTGGGTCATTGTCACGGTAATAAATACGATACCTTCATAAGTCCGATTGACTTATTAGATTTCAAAAAGTTGTAATTTTTGTATTATAAGCCTAAACAAGGAATAATATTGTTGTTAATCCGTCGATTTAATAGTATATAAAAGTTTGAGATACCGTTGATTTTACATTTATTAAGAAATCAATCAATTTTCATATAAGTAACTTAGCAAATATTAGCTTTTTGTTCTCCGTTTTTTATGCAGTATAGGAAGGATAAGTTTCTTAAAATAATCTGTAGAAATATATGCAGCAGTAAGTATCTATTTTACAGCTATTCCTTTTCTTTCTTCACATTTTTAAGGACTTACAAACAAAAAATTAACTGCAATTGAATCTAGGACTCAAATTAAAGTTTATAACAAAGAAAAGTATAGATTATTTCCAGTAGAAATATGTATTTACAATGCAACGATATTCTACCGTTTAGTAATCATTATTGCTTAGTACTTTAATTTAATCTTGTGGTGATCTTAATTGACCACGACAGAAAATATTTCATGGTCAATACCTGATGACCAAAATTTATTGAAATGTACAAAATTATTCCTGTCTAGTCACGGATAACAAGAATTTTATATAATCTCATCTGTTGCTGTCAACAAGAGTTTTGAAAAGTTATAATATTGTAAATAATACTGAATATAATATTAAAAATAATATTGAAAACAACATTTTCTACCATTTTGGCCTCAAATATTCAAACTGCAACTTATCTCTGTTGTAATTTCTAGTTAGTGCGGGCATTTTTAAACGATTTATTTTAGTTATCCTGCTGCCTCAACATCAATTGAAGTTGTTATCGAATTTTAACTCACTTTCCGCCTATCAGATTAATCTAAAATTTGATGTACACATCCGATAGAAGTTCAATATTATTTATATTATTGTAAATACTTGAGCTATTTTGATAATTTCATATGGACGGTGGTATTAAAAAATTAAAATTTAAGGACGAAGTCTTTTTCATGTTAAATTCGTCGTAAGCTTGTCAAATTCATACCTTGATGTAAATATTCGGAAGTTAAACAAGGTATTTAAAAATAAAAATATTTTGGTTACTTTGTATGACCCAATCGCATGAAACTGCAACTCAGTTGGACCGTGTGAAGAAGACATTTATTTGACAGATGAATAGTCACTGTTTATGATGTCTTATTTGGATAGATTCAAGCCATTCACATACAAAAAAATATTAAAATTCTAAATTACGTTAGTTGTTATATTAGTTTTGTTTATCAAACCTCAACAGCACAAAACGAAGAAGTTTTTAAAACTTTTAATTGTTTTAACAATTGTAAAATAATTTGCATACTAGGGGAGAGGTGGGTTGAAAGGGACATCTTCGTTATTGAAGTTCTAGTAAATGATGGAGATAATATTAGGAATAGGTTAGCGTCAAGCGGGAAGCCTCCATTATCATATTGAAATAAAATTCAATACTTGTCATTTCTTAATTCTTAGTTGTTTATTTTCGTATCTTAAAAAAATGTGAGTTTAGTCCCTTTCATAAATTTGCTGTATTGAAAGGGACGCCATAATTTCTGAAAGGGACATTACATAATATTAAGCAAAAATCACTTTATATATTGATACCCATGTTTTAAAAGTATAAAATACGTATACAATAACTTAATAGGTAGGTAATAATGTTTAAAAATCAAATTTAAAAGTAACTGTAATATTTTGTTTGTATTATATGTAAGTTAAACAGAAATCAACAATAACGTTTTCTTAACATAACGAACTTGAAAAAATATTCTTTTTTTAAAAACACAGATAACAATCTCCTTATAATTAACAATAAATGCAACACTTATGTTAATTAAATTATTTAACATTAAAATATCTTGGCAGCCGATTTCACTGATACGCTATTCTCTTACACTTAATTCACTGCAATCTTCAATTTTGTATGCATCGACACGCGTTCTCTCTTTAGGTGGCATTTTCTACCTGTAAAAATGATAAATTCATTCGATAGTTGGCCAAGAAATAGCATTTATGAAAGAGATAGTTATGAAAGGGATGTCCCATTCATAACCATTTGTTGTGTCCCTTTCATAAATATGATTTTGATATCGAAAATATAACCACAAAATACACAATTAAAAAAAATTAAAAAATACATTTTAATAAATAGTGGCTAAGAACCAAATAATTGATCACAGCACTTAACAAAACGTTTCGCAAATATGTCAGAAAAAAAACATTCCAATGTCAAAAAAAACATTCGCACGGCTATTTATTTTTGAAAGACAGGAGTGTGATGTTAAACGCGAATGATTGTGGATCAGAGTTGCCATACGACAAAAATAATGTTGGCAAGAAATTGTTTTTATTTTGCCTATTATTTAAATTGTCCCTTTCAATACGTGTCTCTTTCATACCACTTCTCCTATATACTTGTATACCAATAATGGTATACATCTGAAAAAAAAATAAACACTTTGGAAAAAAATAAAATTAACACTCTCTATATATTTGTCCTAATTTTTAGTAGGTAATAATGAGGTTGTATAAAACACAATATTATTAAGTCATGGACCCTGTGAGCAAATAAAGTTAAACTTTTTTTTTATTTCATGCATTGACCATGATTACATAAGTTTTAAATGATAATATTTAATGTGTTTGTGAGCTAGCTTATGATTCGTGATGATGATTTACTAATTTTGATAATGAATCAAAATGCATTTTAAAATAGTTATACGTATGAAAAGTATTTTTAAAGGGCTATACCTAATAATATATTTTATGCTGCAAGCTGGTGTTCAGCTGTCGCAAAGTTGGAACGAATGTACAAAGTTTATCCGCAGTTGCCTGTCTCGATTTTGTTCCATCCCACACCTTTATTGTGTCAAGCAACTGCAGTTTGGGAGTTACATTTACAGTAACTTTGATTGCTGAAACTATAATTTGGTGTTAAATTTGCATTTCATTTATCTCCATCAACAGCGTTTGCGTTAAGCTCCATTTTTTCGTCTTAGATTGAGAATTACTAGTATTGTGTTGAAACCGTGTGTAAGACGAACGTCGTTAAACACTCTCCTCTACCCCGCATGTGTGCCGAGTACAACAGATTGTGCAATATAGATAAGAATTTCGACATTTTCTTTGACACAGCACCTACTTTAAAACATAAAATTTTAGCTCATACTTAACTAATAACACGACCGAAACCAGTTGGCAACAATTACAACTACGCATAAGTTACACACGCCTTTAATATAATGCTCAAATTACACGCAAGTTGAAATTGTTGCAGTTTCAGTTACTTCTGTTATATATATTTATTTTCCTATTAATGTCTCCTATATAAATGTTGTTCACGTCTGTAATTGGCATTCACACGAGCCTAATATGTCAGTATAAAATGTGTATTCAAAATTGTATTATGTGTACTGCTGTTGGCGTGTTATGAATAAATAAATAAATAAATAAACACTTATCTGTTTAGGGATGAAATAGATGTTGCGTTCTTGTTTTCCCACGAAAATTTCAATTAAAGTTATTCCTACTCATATAATTTGTTTAATTTGGTATTCTTGTGCAATGTTCTGTTTATCCAATATGAATTCAGAACCTACTTCGCCGCGGATTTGTCTTTATCACTTATGATTTTGTCTGAATTTATTGGACTAACTGGAAAAAAATATTAATTTAAAGTGCAATAATTGACATTTCAAATTAAATGGTTCTTTAGAAAGGATTCAATATAATACACGAAAATTGAACATGGCCTCTTATGAAACAACTGAACCTTGGATCCACACTCTTGAAATTTTTAAACATTAAAATTTTTAAACATTAAAATTTCAACAGGTCATAAAAAAATATTTACTGTACGAAACCTTATGCTACAAGAGCCCGTTTCTGACTGGACTGCTTTATTTTTAATATTGAAGTATTGTATATGTATATAAATTGTATTGCACACTAATCGGCAGGATTCTACTGGCTATCAATAATATAATATGTACCACCATTTGTAACTTGTGTAAATCCAGCAATAAATGAATTGATTTGAAAAACCGGAGTACCTGCGCTGAAATAGATGAGATATATTATAAAATCTGTATTTTATACAAAGTCTATATTCAAATATGAACCATGTCGAGTATGAATAATATATAAGTTGTTAATAATTTGGTTAAACGGCATCTGTCGGATCCTATATCCACATCGGTAGTGGTCAAAGCTTAATATCCCTTGTAAATAATGTTATACTGGGTTTCTACACAATGTTAAATACTGTAAGAGATGACAAAATTTTAATTGGATGGGAATTTCCCAATTTTGTCATCGGTTACAAAATGTATACTGTCTAGATCCTATGATAATATCCCGATTGGTACCTACAACGTTTGATGCGGAAGATTTTTATTTCTAATGTGTCCTTGTTACCTTTTAAGTAAAAAGAAAGAAGCAATGCATGTCTATAAGTTTATATCCATTACCAATTTCACTTTATGTAAGAAATCTTGTAGAGCGAAGATCAATTTCACTTTATTTAGTAGCACAACGAATCATGTCTTTCCAAAGCAAAGGTTGCAAAAGGAATTAAGTAAAAACGGTCAATTGGAAAAACGATCGTTATTTCTTGCTTACGAATGGAAGAGATGAACATAAATTAAAATTAAAAGAATGTATTTTAAGTTGTTTCAACACGCACGGGATTTTCAAGTGGAGTTGAAATTATTATTTACTGCAGACCATGACTAAATTACAGTAACGAAAATTGATCTCGTTCGTATGATTGCGCGCGTAGAAGTCTAACTTATAAAATAAATAATTAAGAGAGAATTAACGGTTTTATCAAATCGAACACACACACACACACACACACCAACCGACATTTACTACTGCGATACAGGTTCGAGAAGAGTCACTGATACGTAAATTATTACTATGTCGTTCCCTTACGCATTGACATACATGTTTATCTATCTGTTTATAAACCTTTCATAGTCCAGTGCTGGACATATAAATATGCTGGATAAATGCAAAATTAGTAACAAACAAAATTAGTAACAAAATAGCAATCAGTATAAAAGCTTATAAAAAATAAAGTTGATTATAAAAAAAATATTTTCTGAATAATATTTTATAATAACCAAATTGCAGAAAACAATAAAATATAATTTTAAAA
This sequence comes from Megathymus violae, assembly GCA_003671415.1. Taxonomy (NCBI): domain Eukaryota; kingdom Metazoa; phylum Arthropoda; class Insecta; order Lepidoptera; family Hesperiidae; genus Megathymus; species Megathymus violae. Next base: position 44,705 of record PDGT01000115.1, on the reverse strand, counting down.
AAGTAATTCGTAAGTACTAAACTATTTCACAAGATGACACTCCATTTAAGTTTTGAGATGTTCGAAACAATAATTTTACAAGGTGCACTTAATGTTAAAAGCTTTCTTTGTCAATCAACTTTTAAAATTATATATATGTTTCGAAAAAATAAATTTATTTCAAAATTTATTTGAGAATAACAATGTTTTAATTATTTTGTTGCAACGTTTTTCGCATTTAATTTAAAACTATGAAATTTAACCGCAATTATTTATGTGGTGTAAGCTAATATAAATATTAAATCTAAAAGATATGATAAATTTGGTTTAACCAAACCATTAACATTACAACGGTTACAATAAGCCTTAATAGACTCAGTTCCAACTCTTACAATTTTTAGGTGGTTTGCTAAATTTAGAAGTGGTGAGATTAATCTTATACATAGATGACCATATAAGCAGTAGTAACTGCAGAAATTGTGTAGAATACGAAAATGTTGGTGCGAGAAGTTATTTATTGGTGGTTATCGTTTCTTTGCAGTGCGGACATTTTTCGCCGTCAATGTTGGAAATTGTTTGGTAAGTTAGGTAGGAATATACTACTTAAAAGCTGCGTGGGAGAAAAGTCCAGAGGGCGAGTTTCAGGCAAAAGTGCGGCATCACGATAACACCCCATTACACCGTTCCACAGAACAAAAGCATTTATTCAGGTATCTGATACTTAAACTCTAACATATTCACCCTATAGGCCTAAGTTAGTTCTCCTTGGTTTCTTTTTGCTCGAAATAGTGAAAAAAAAAATAGAAAAGTTACGAGTGCCTAAGACGCCGTGGCCTAGGCAGTCACGTAGTTATTAAATAGCGATTTCTGATCTGTGTGATCAAGACTGGCAAAAGAGTTTTCAAAGTTTGTTTAAACGAACGGAATTTTGTGTAGAGCACGAAGGAGAATATTTTAAAAAGGTGTTCAACAAATAATACTACGAGTAATACGTCGTATACTTTTTGTTTATCTCAAAATTTATTCAGTGATCTACAAATTACCGGCGCTCATATCATTACGCATCCGAATTGCAATAAACTAGATTATTACTAGTTAAATGAAGTAATGAATTTAAATCTACTAAATTATATAAACAGTTACATTATTTACTTGTACTACCGTAGTAGATGTACACCTGTGCATGTGTTTTCTCACGCCAACGTCGAGTGTCGCAAAGTTGGAGACGAATGCGCGAAGTTTCTCCGCAGTTAGTCGCCAGTCGCCATTATGTCTCGGCTGACGACTCAACTGTGTCAAGCCACTGGATTTGGTGACTCTAGTTTTCATTACAGAAACTTATCAAAGTTCTTATTTATACCTTGTGTTAAATTCTAACGAACCTTATCCTACTAATATAATAATTATGTGAAAATTTTTAATGTTTCCTACGTTTTCGCACAAAAATTATTGATTGGAAAAACTCATGCCATATTAGAGCTTATATTATAAGTATTTATCTCTTTGATAACAGCATACTAGTATGCTATGGCACTATACGTTATAATTACAAATGTAAAATTGGACTTTATTTCATTAAGGTTGTTGTCGTTATTTTCGTTTTTGCTTGTTGGCATGTTTAACTGTGATGATTGTATATTGTATTGTACGTTATAACCAAACTACCAGTCAAATTAACGCGAAGTCTAACACTGAAGATTAGTATTACTTCGCCTACTTATCGATCTGAACGGGGAAAATACGAAATTTTAAAGTCTCACAAAATTAATGTGGAGCACTCGGCTAATAATTGAACAACACAAGAAACGTTCCGCAATATCACTTATAAATATGTAGTGGATTTTGCAGTCATAATGCGGATATCAAGCTGATACTATTTCATTACAGTGCGTTTTTGATGTTACATAACTTTATGTTTAAACTTTAGAACTATTTTTTCCTAAGCAAAGCGAAGATATGTTACTAGTAGGATTTAAAGAAAAATTCATATAGTAGTTCAATTTAAATGACAACAGTCCGTCTCGTTTAACATGCAGCCCATGCGAATTTAACGCCCACGTTCCTCTTGATGGGCTTCTTTCCTGAACCCTATGAATAATTAATTGAAAAAAAAGTTGTTGGCAAAAACTAAATGATCCGGTATCAAATCCCTTCTGGACATAAATATAAACGAACCTATGCCATTATACTCATTCCTTCGCTTTTCTCCAGCCATAAATATTTTTATTCTAAAGTTCATTGATCTATTAAGAGTAACGGTATCCTATAATAGACTTTCCGAACAACCTATTAACTTCGAAAATGACAGGTTTCTTTGCCCATTGAACTAGTAAACTTAGAATAATGTTAGGATCTATATTTCTGCAAATGCAAAATAAAGAACAACAATAAATGTAAGAGAAGATATAAATCAAGCTACCTTTTATATATCCAAATTACATTCTAAATTCGTAGATGTCTTCCCCCAGGTAGTCGGCCTATTCTTGAAAAGTTTTAAACGAATACTCACGAAATTTATCCGTGAAGTTTCTAGTCTATATTTCCTTACCGTTTACTATGTTAACGATTTTACAGTTTCATAACCTATTGGCTATTATTTTTATTTGAGATATAGAAACAGGTACTAAGTATAAATCTTTATTTAGTAATCAAATTCAAAATATGAAGAAATAAGGGATTCGTATGCAGTTTCTAGACATAATTTATAATGAAATACAATTGTATCCACAGTGAACAAGACTATAATGTATTTCGATACAATTTTATAGGAAGTTGTTATGTAGATAACACATTTATAAAAAATTGCGATATTCAAAACATATTTATTATAAACAAATATAACAGAAAACCATTGCATGAAATTTGGGGCACATTAAAACAAGAATTTTAAGTTTGATATTTCTAATGAGAACCCCTCACAATTTATATCGGAGGCATATAAACAAAAATTAGAGCAAAATGTATTGTTATGTAACAAGTATTTATTTCTAGCTGTGGTCTAATGCCAACAGCTAGAAATTAATCCTAAAGTTTGAATTGACTTGGATAACAGTAGCGAGGAATCTTCAATAATAATCAATATGGCCGCTAATGATGAATTTATAAGTATATATCATTTGTTCTTATATAATTAGGTATCATAGCTTAGCAACGTGCCAAGTGTATTCGTTTGCTTAAAAACTCTCTTAAATATTGAGCAAATTCTCTTAGATATAGGGGATCATGTAATTCTATGAACATATTTACTAATTCAGCTAAATGAACACTCCTCGTTTAGAAGTTACATAAAACCGAAATCAAGGCACGGGTGAGGATTTTCCTAGGAAACACTTCGGGTCGTAACATTAAATTTTCAGCGCAAGCCTATCTCACTGCTAGTATCCGCAGTGGATTTTATCTCATGTAATTTCACACTACAGATTTTCAGGTAACGGTGTAATAATATTGCTGTTCGTTTATCGCAACATTGCTATGTAGAATCTGAGTCTGGTAAACAACATATGTGACAACATTTTATTTCTGTGTTCTGTTGTATTCGTGGCTGTGTTAAGGGACTGGTCGGCAAAAGATACTAATGAACTCCATAATTAAAAAAACTGATATAGAATACATATATGTGAACAGTTTCCTGTGTTCAAATATTTTTTAAATCCTGAATAAAGAAATCTAAACATTAGTAAAAATATCGAAATATACCAATTCTGTTCAAAGCTTTTATTTAGTATTGTAGTATTGTTGGAAGTATTTTATAAAAAAAAAACATTCGTCAAATATTAAAATCATTTCTTTCAACTTATCAAAACATCCCTACACTTATTTAATTATAATTGATTCAAACCCATTAATTAACACTACACCCATTAACATAATTATAAATACAACAACCTCTCGAAAAGTTCCCCGCCAGCTCATAAACTGCCAGTTAACCTCACCCTATATCGCATTTTCCTTCGTAACGTGTTAGACTTTAGCCGTCAAGCTTAATTTGCTTTTTCCATCTTGACTTTATAAAAAACGCTTAGCACTTTTTCGTGCCTCAACATAGACATATCACCTAGTGTTGAGTTATCACACCTAGACGAAAACACGGAAGAACGAAACGAGGCTTATCTTGCAGTCTAATGTAATTTTCTCTCAAAATGACAGATGTGTTTCGTTAAATGCCATCTTCGCCTTTATTGCCATCGTCTGATGTTATGAAAGATTCATCTATCTTTTTCGTAATAACTAAAGAAAATCAATGAAATATTGTCGACATTTTTGACTATTAAATAACGACTGGATAGAATGTGAAAGAAGAGATCGTGTAGAGAGAGCGAGTCATTTATCATGTATTATGACTCTAATTATTTCCCGAGAAAATGACATAAGATTGTGAGGTAAACCTTGATGTGAGCGAAATACTAGCTTTGTTCAGTATGTGATATAGTTCAAGTATGGAACACTCTTATATGTACCTCGCACTTACATTTTAAGAACATCTCCCTATATGAAGTAAACGAAATGAAAAGAAATAGAATGGATTCAATTTTTTTCATGTAGATTTTTATAAACACGTTTCGAAAGTTAAACTTATTCATCACTTAAAGTCCATGACATGTGCAGTCTTTGAAAAAGTTGCGGCAACAATAAATCCCACTTATTACAACATTTATATTTAAATCAATGACCCAATTTGTTATAAATAAATGTTCATAGTGTAAACCCTCGCACTAAGACTCCCTGTCCTGCGAGTGGCATGGATGTACTCAAATATAATTAATAATAATAATAATAAATTAACGTTTACACACTCACACCCCCGCACTAGGATTCCCTGTGTTGCGGGTGGACGTACACAATTATCACATCACAAACACCCATGACCCGAGAACAAACATTTATCTGTCACATAAATATCTGCCCCGGCTGGGAATCGAACCCGGGACCCCACGCTCGACAGGCAAGTTCACTACCAACTGGGCTACGGGGTCGTCAAATATTATTATTATAAACAGTCAGATAAACAATTATCTATTAAATAAATGTCTGCCTTGGCCAGGAATCGTACCCGGGATCCCTTGCTCGCTATGCAGGTTCACTACCAACTGGGCTCTAGGAGGTTGAAAATCTTTGGACAACGTAATAACATTTCGAGTTTGAATTCCTTTTATTCTTTATACATTGTTACTTATTTAAATATATACAAGCCACCAGTTTTCTAAATCTAAGCTTAGTACTACCAATTTTGCCTCATATATTATGTGCATATCACTTTTCAAAACAAAAAGTCTCATAGTATTGTTATAATTAATAAAAAATATATCGTGACATATATATCGTGTATATATATTCAGTTACCTAAAGCGATCTTTAACCGAATCTCTAGCCTGACGTTGTTATTATGTAATATAAAGCTAGATCCAACATGAAGAACATTATATTAAGAAAATAGCTAAAATAAACTTGTGCACAAAAAAACTTTTTAAAACAACTTTATTTTTTGTATAGCAGAAGCCGCGAAGCTAACTGACATGTCACTGACGTTACTACGAGCACTTTATTATAACCCAGAGTTTACTAGCTTAATTGATTTATTTTTGTTGTTACTGGTAAACCAGTATATTCATGCGATCGAGGAATATTTACGTAATCCCGTACTAAAACTAACCGTAATTCAGTACTATAAACGTAGATCCTTGGATCTATATTAGTACTGCTAATATTTTTAACATACATAAATAATATTTTTTTTATTTTATGAAAAGTTTCTGTGAGACTGCATTCTTTGCTGATGATATCTCTTAAGCTTTTAAAGTACATAGAGAACTACATTTTTACATAAATAGTACTGAATCGGACGAATATATGTGGCCTAAGGGCCACTCTCTTGTTAATGTATTACTGAAGACTCAGTTCCGTCAACAAATAACTTTTATATGAAATCAGAAAGGTAAGATTTTAAAAGGTCAATTAATTATGGTGAGACGCCATAATTATTTAATCAATTTAAATAAAACACGATCACTGTAACCGATCGTCTTTGAATTCCAAATTATATATTAATAGAATCCTTCTTATCCTCCCAAGTATTAAAATGTATTGAAGAAGTGCATTCCTTCCATTGCTGGTATTTCTCCCGATAAACCGGACTGAATAGCATAAACAGCTTATTTTTGAAGCATGAGACAATGGCTGATAGCATATTTCAAAAACGTTTAAAAAGTTCTCAAATTTATGGAGGTGCTTTTTTCTAGGGCTTCAAATAAAGTAAATATTTTATTTTGTTTCTTTACAGTGGGAAAGCTACCATCATCAACATATTGATTAAAATCAATGATTGATTAGACCATAACTGTAGAAGGACAGTTTATATTCTTCATTACTTATAAAATTTTAAAGTTTTTATTATAATATTACAAATTACGTGTGTAAGGTTATATGCATAAATGCATTTATCAAAACACGACTCCAGGACGTTCGTAAATAGTTAAAGGTTTCATTTAAATTTTTTGTGGTAAGAAATAGGATTTAAAAGAAGTTATGTTCAATATTTGTACCGTAAAATTTTGGTAAAAACTGTGATCCTTTGAATTTCCGTTAGTTTTCTTAATAATAACATTCTAAGTAGTTTATTTTGGTACAGAATTCTTGATTTTGTTGCCGTTGTAATTAGATCTAGCTTTTTCACAAAACTACTTGAAAGTTTTTAAGTAAATACATTATAAAAAGATTTATAAATTTTAGTTTTTTGGAATTGGATATTGATTGTCTTGCTTAGAATTCAAAAGTCTAATTCTAATTTAATGATAAAACCTGATGTTAATAATAATAAATAAAAGTTTATACAGAAAAACGGTTTAACATCACATTATGCTAAAGAAAAAACAACACAACAAAACAATGTAAATTAAAAAATAATTACATTAGTGTTTTATTAAACTCTGATACCCACGATAAGATTTAACTTGTGTTATGGGTACCAGCGCTCTCACAAGGAGATTATTAGCTTTTACATTGCAACATGGTCTAGGTGATAAAGTGAAGTGCATGTACATTTAGGGTTTATACCGAAACTAATTAGGTTTTGATAGTGTGTGAACGTGTCTGTTAGCCAATTGACTGACTTAAAATTATTATATTTAATACATTTTCTTGTATTTCAATGTACTATTAAATACATTGTTATTAGGAGTAACTCAAATGCATTAGAAGTAAGCTTTATTGGGTGTTTGATTACGGACTATTTTTAATGATGGAATCGTGCCCAGCAATATTATTTTTAAAATACTTCAAGTTGTTTTTGTGTGATCGATCTACAGATCATTGTCTGTGTAGAAAAAGTATGATGCCTTCATACTTAATTGTGGTATTTTTATTGAATCCAAACAAAAATAAATAGTAATATTATTACACAGCAGTGATAGCCTAGTGGTTTGAACGTCGGTCTCCCGCACAGAAGACTCGAGTTCAAATCCAGCATGCACCACTAATATTTAAAATTACGTACACACATAATTACAAATTAATTATCACTTGCTTCGGTGAAAGAAAACTATCACACCTGAGAATTCTCCATAATGTCTTCAAACGCGTGTGAAGTCTGCCAACTCGCAGTTGGCCAACATAAGGGGATACTTCCTTAATCATTGTGGAGGAGACCTGAGCGCAGCAGTGGGACAATTATGGTTTGTAACGACAATGATGAGGATTATTCCAAGTCATTAGCAAGAAGGAGATAAAATAAATATTTCAAGTGGACTTTGGGGGCCCTAATTGCGTAAAAACAAAAATCTTTTTCATCCAAGTTGAAAGGCTACAAAACTTTACTGTTTTATTCAAAATTTTAATATACGTCCAGAATAGAAATAGTTAAATCTCAAATGTGGCTTAGAGACCTTCGCGTCGACAACTGTCAAAGTTTTTATATTTTCAAATATTTAAGACGTCAGCGCTTCCCTTTGCGGAATTATTTCTAATCTTTCTTTCAACTTTGTCACATTCAGTTTACATTTTAATATTCTTTAGGTACTTTATTCCCCTGTCTTTATCTTCCTTTTAAAAACAATTACTTTTAAACGTCCTAAGATTTTCGTCAGTATCCGTGGGTCATTTTAATATTTTGATAATACGCCTAAATATGTGTTATTTGTTTATATTTAAAGAGTTACATTTACCTATTATTTAGTTAAGTTCAAATTTAATTAACAAGTTTTATTCTCATGCAATTCCTTATTCTAGAGTAGATCAGTCAGTTTTGAAACTTAAGCCTCCATAGACCTCTAGGTTCACCCCAAAAATCATTTACTTCTTGGAAAAATATTATAAAATAAATTTAAAGCCATTTTTAAATTCCAGATCTGATTAGATAAATCAATGAGATACGAATAAGTCACGTACGACAGAGTACAAAAGAGCTTATCTATCTATCGTTGAGGTGGAAGCAGGTTTTCCTCTCCGAAATCAAACTATCATACAATACAAGCACTTGGGAAGTTTACGAATCCATAAACTGTCATACTCCGCACAACCTACAAAATGCACCCCCAAGTAACATACAATCTCAACCATTTACATATTAACATTGAAAGAGAACTGTATGTCCTATACTTTCATCATTTCTATTACAACTAAGGCTTCATTATAATGAATTCTTCATCATCATCAATTGTCCAATTTCAAACCACTTACAGTATGATTTTAAATATATATACGTTACTCACCCACAATTACAAACCGATGGTAACAAAACACAAAAACTTGCTAAATTGTAATCTATAATGTCTTCCAACCCTGATCGTAAATGTTACGTACCAAGACGTTAAATAAACAATTTTTTTTTTCTAAATCTATAAGAACACTACACAGACACACACAGAAACACAAGCGCACGCACGCTCACACTATATTATACGGTAGTTAATAATAAATAGATACATACGAGTAAACTAAGGAATACTGCAATATTACATTTTTCTATTACCAAGGAGGCCAATGTCAGCGTGTCACAGCATGTATAAGTATAAAATAAAAACTTTAAGTAAAATCTCATTTAGGTATGTATATTCACGTATTAAAACTTATTTCTTTCAGCAATTCGCAGTATCAAACACATGCGTCTTGAAGTAATTCCCAACTGGGAATCGTTAAACGTTTCATTATTACGAACATTCTCAACGAACCCGGCGCCATAACTGTTGAATCGCATTACCATTACAACTGTCCGCAGGACGACAGCTGCTACAAACAACTTTATATCTCGATCCTTCTCAGTTTTATTCAATACTCGCTGGGGTAATTGTCTTTGAAGTCGAGAAAATATATTATTTATAATAAATTGTAAATTCTACTATGAATGTATAAGTCTCTTCTTTGCTTGGATGTGATGTGGATCTTTCAATTACGGCCGGATCAATACAGAATTATAATTTGGTATAAAAGATGTTTTATAATATAATTATTTATCATTTAAGTATTCCATATATTTCATATCTTTGGTCTTATAGGACATTCAATAATTTTTATAAGTCTATTGACAATGAATTATTACTAAAACCATTAAGTGGTACGGTCCACTTGTTACACATAATAATGTGTGATATGAAATGTTGGCTACATAGTCTTACTTTTTTCTCTTCAAACTTTCTGTTATTTTACACTTCGACTGCAACACAAATACTTTGTAACTTTATGAAATACTAGCACTGGCCCCGATTTCATTCGAATTGAAAAATTATTTATCTTAATAAATATCACGTAGATATATATACATGTGCTGTAAGAGATTATCTCAACGAAAATTATTCACCGTGGATAGGACATAGCGGCCACCACTTGCGGCTTGGCCACCACGCTCTCCGAATTTAAAATTTCGGGACAATTTTTATGGGGATGGATGAAGCGGATGGTTTATACTACCGTCCGAAACAGCAGACAAGACATACATTAAAAAACAATGACGATTGCGGATGGCATAATATCCGACACTGGCATTATATCAAGGTTCACACAAATGGCTATAAAGTCAGTAGCCTGTCTTCATAATAGAGGCAGTCACTTTAGACAATTTTTAAATTAATAATACTTAATACTTTTGCCATTAAAAGTTAAAAGTGGTATTGTATTTTTTTAATGCATTATCGAAAATTAATTGCGCTTTCACGAGGCTCTACATAGACGGGTTTGGGACCCTCGCGTAAGGGTCATATTCAAACAGCAAAAACTCCCGAGTCATTCAAATAAGAACAACAATTTTGATATCGATTTGTAGGTAATAATATCTTTAAGTATTAGGACGGTAAAAAGCTTTGTATCTAAATGTTGTTTCTTGAAGTATGTTAGAAAATAAAATAGTAAATTTTTTTACTTAAATTAGCATTGGATTTTTTTAAACATTCTAAAGTTAAACTTTCCATGATGTTTGCTTTCATTTAATGGATGCTATTTTTACCTTTTCAGTAATATTTTCCACATTTGTGGGACCTTTCTGTCAACCCGTACTTCACCAGCTAGTCCAGTTGTAGGATGATTATGGGAGTGACGAAATCAGTATTTAGTTCGCGTTATAGCGTTAGAGCGTAAATATATCACTTTTAACAATAACCAGGTGATTTAGACACAAGACTTATATTCGGGGCGTAGGATATTACATTCTATAAAACATGGACTAGCACTTCGAGAGGTATCGGGAGTAAACGCCGACGAGCGTTCCCTCCAATAAATTGAAAAGCAATGAACCGCGGAATTCAATTTCATATTGAAAGCCATTCATCTTTGCCGCTTCTTCGAGATCGTCTGAAAGTGTTTCATCTCGACTTTACCACTTTGTTACATCCTTTGAAAAAGTTCACCTCGAGGCCAAAAAATACACAGTACTAGATGAATAATGGAGGAACTTTGAAATGTTACGCGATTATTAATTTTATCATTTGCGATAAATTGTCATAATAACTCAATGCTGTCAGAAATCTTACCATTTCTGAGAGAATTAAAATAATACTTTATTACAGTTGTTATCCGAAATTGAACTATGTTTAAAGTATATCGAACACAATAAAATCTGTTGTTTAAGAATTCAGCCTGACAGTAATTTCATAATTTGTGTATTTGTCTTTTTTATACCTCGTCTTAACACGCTCGTCTTAACAGTCAATCAACAAAGGTTGTTGTTGACACGATCAATTATTGCTCAATATATTTAACGTTTAATGATTCATAGTATATTTATCAAATTTCAACGGAAGAAAAATTCTACTATCATCATCAACATCATCATTATCTTAGCCAGACAACACCCACTGCTGTGCATAGACATCCCCCAAGGATCTACACGACGATCGGTCCTGCGCTGACCTCAGCCAGTGGCTATCCGCGACCTTCACCAGATCGTCGGTCCGTCTCGTTGAGGGTCTACCCACTGATCGTCGTCCGGTGCGTGGTCGCCATTCGAGAAACTTTCCACCACAACGGCCATCGGTTCTCCTAACTATGTGTCCCGCCCACTGCCATTTCAGCTGGACAATCCTTCTAGCAATGTTGTAGCTTTAGTTCGCCTACGGATCTCATAATTTCTGATTCGATCACGTAAAAAAATACCGAGCATTGCTCTCTCCATTGACCGCTGGATGACTTTAAGTCTTCTTTGAGACCCATAGTTAGTGGCCATGTTTCGCTTCCCTATGTCATTACTGGCCAAAGATTTTCGTCTTGAGACACTGCGGAAGCTTGGACGCAAAGACTTTCCGTAATTTCCCGAACGCTGCCCATCCGAGCTGGACACGGCGAGAGATCTCTTTCTCGAAGTTGGACTTACCTAACCGAATTGTCTGTCCTAGGTAAACGTAATGGTCAACAACTTCGAGTGTAATGTTCCCAACTTTAAAAAGAGTGGGTACAATATGGCCATTCCACATGTTCGACTTATACTATAACTTAATATTTTACACATCGGAATAAAAAAATAAAAATGATGTTATTTTTTAATCGCAACGGCAAATGAATATGTCATTGCCATTGAAGAAATACGTATTGAGTTATTTACCACGGCGTTTCATCCACATACTATAGGAATAAGAAGTATTGTTGAAACGTTTTATTTTTCCGTATTTATTGCTATGTGTTCTATGTTTATCGCCATGAAGAAGAAATTTAGTTCAAGAGTTTCGGTTAGTTCCCGACTTGAAAAAGAGAAAAATGTCTCTATTTTTGTCATGTTTTCAAATTTTACTAAAGAAAGTAGTTTGTTACAAGATCACTTTAAACATTATTATACTCTTATACAGAGGATAGAACCATTTCACTATTTTAATTTTACTAAACCTTTACTTAATGCGAATAGTATGACAACCACCTGGACATAGGTTTTGTCACGTAACTTTTATGTTCTGTTCAAATAGCCACATTGCTTAAACTAAACCGCTTTTACAAAATTATGCTTTTCAACTCGACGAACGATCCCGGATGCAAATGAACGATTCAATTCATAATTTGAAATATAAATAACTCGAGTACAGTAACAAATTTTCATCACGTGACCAGAACACAACCACTAGTATACACACACACACACACATATATATATAATTTTATGCTATTTAGGAAGATACTTTATGCAAAATATATTATTATATTATCCTTCAGTACAGATTCACCATACCTTTGTAATACTGATTCATAAATTGACGGTCTAACGTCCACAATGAAAATGTTAATCTCATCTCGGATTAGGATATACATAGGCTAGGTGTGGTGTCATTTACGAGTTCTATGGTTTTCATTCGAAAATCACATATCACATACTTAATAATTAATAAATATGTTTTAAGGTTGTTGGTATGTGCTCATTCGATGTTAATACTAATGCATGTGATGGTAAATTAATGTCACAACATATATTAATAATATTAATAGCTAGCCATTTTTAGGTATCTATAAAACTTTTAATTTCCACACAACATCAACACGTTGGTATTTATATATAGATATTCACCGCTTACCACGAAAATTATAATGTGCCTTTATTATAACTTTATTACTACGTTGGATTATAATATACCTTTTTTACTTATTGAGCTATTTTAAGAATAACGATTCCCATAAAACTTTTTTACTTTTGTATAAGCAGGACCCCCGTTCAAATGATAAAACACTGCAACCGAGTAAATCTAGAAACGGAGGGTAGTTGAACTGTGCTCGGTGAGAACGGTTCGAATTAGTCGGTACACGTGAGCCATTTTTGATATCCCGTAATTGTGAAACTAATTAGTTTGTTTGTTCTTTTGATTTTGGTGAACTAAATCTAGGCTAGGTTATTTTGTATGTTTTTTTTTATAAGTTTCGTTTTAGTTAACAGTATTACCGCAAATTAAGCGTGTATATCAACATTACAATAAATTGATTCCAAGAATGAAGTTAAAAAAGTATATACGTCGTGTTTATCCCACATATAAACATACACTAATTTGATGTAACAAGTTGAAACATTTCACAATAGAGGTTTAATTAAGTATCTAATAAAGCTAAGAATTAAAAGAGTTCAACGAAAAGTAACGTTTTTATAAATAAAGCTTTGATCTATATCAGACAGTTACACACAATTTTTATTATTTCCATGAAAATTTGCCCATATTAATAAATTATAAAATTAGAGTGGTTGTTATCATTAATGAACAATCAATAAATTTTGTAAATATCTTTATTTGATATACCTTAAATCGACTTCAAAAAAAGACTACCTACTCATCATCTACCCATAATTTATTATTGTTATGAAAATCTCTCTCAAACCGCATATTGCCAGGCTTATTGATTATCGAGTCTTTAGCGAACACAACAATCCCGTTCGTTCAAAATATTTATACTTCATTCAGTAGAATTGTAGCACTGCACAACTTTATGGAGCTGTCTCAAGTATTTACAAACATGTATCTATCAACAGAAGCTTTGTAGACGTTTTGTAGTACTGTACGACGTGTAGATATATTTGAAATTAGTGCTGCCTGTCTCTCTCAGAGAACTTGCAATTGCTTGCCTACTAAAGCTCATGAAATAAACAGAATATCTGTTAGTGACAGAAACTTAAACGGAGTAATAGTATCAGGAACATTAAGGCTAATATTTATTTTATTTGTCAATATACTGATTATTTACTTATTAATTAAATAATTTTGAAACGCTCATAGCCCGACTTCTTGTGTCATCTTCATTATCTGAGTATTAATGTAGTCAAGTGTGTTAAGTGTTTAATGACAACAATGAAATTAGTTCAATAGAAAACTATTCATTCAATCTGATTTCACACACACTAAATTCCAAGCGAAAATTATGTTAGTCTATGTGAACATTTGTTTGCCTTCGATTGTCAAACTCATTCAGCTCAGTCATGCTTTCAACATTCGTAACACATTTACATTTATTTATGTGCATTTGTTATGCGTTCATTTTTTCCCTCAATTAAAAAGAATGGTTCAGTTGATCACCGCTGTTTGTGGACTTTCGTAACATTATAGCCATTATTGAAACGTTGAGAAATAAGTATCGAACCTACTTATGATAGTATTTTTGAAGTATTTTTGTCGATATGTTGTATGGCTAAATATTCTAGTAGGTAGCACATATGGCGCAAGCACAATATGAGTGGAGCCACACAACCATTAACGATAGGCCTTGTAGCAGGGCATAGAATATTAAATAAGCTCTGAATTTCTAGAAGTACAAGACGACGGTCATACAATACTATCCTAATAATAATCAATACAGTTATTTGTATCATTGTACTAGTAACCGTAACTTTGCTTTGAATAAAGATAATTTATTTAGCCACATTCAAAGTCTGTAATATTGTAGGTTCAATTGCAGTTATATACCCATACATTTTAGTTACATAAATGTTCATGATATTTAAAGATAAAGGAATGCCAGTACTGTCATTGAGTAAATATATATTGTGCACAGAGTATATGTATGTATTGTGTTTTTAAAGTTCTAATCAATGTAAATAGTATAATTGATTTGAAATTTAAGTTATTATATCATCATCATCTGTCTTACCTTATCCCATTATCTGGGGTCAGCGCAATATGTCTTTTTCTTCCATTCATCGCGCTTTCTTGCCACACTTATGTCCACTTAGTAATATAATATAAGAATAATTATTTTTATAGTATATTTCTTATATCGTTTTAATCTGAATTAATTATTTATTCATTTTAATAGTTTTGCATTAACAGATTGTACTGCATCTATTTGCTGATTCTTTCGTGTCCTTTGGATATTTTTTGGCTATTAAAATAGTCCGTAAAATCTATTGCCGAAGGAGATAAAAATTAATCTAAATTTCGAATTAAAATTATCAATTGACTTGTAAATCACACTGGGAAAGACGGACCGCACAAAACTTCTGAAGCGACATTCTGGTACTAATAGATATTAGTATACATATATGCCAGCAGGAACAGCAAGCGTTTTTTTGATATTCTAATTTCAATTAAACTATATCGGGAATATAACATAATTCTAAATGTAAACCATCCAAGAGCCCACGTAAACATACACAAAAAAATTCATCAATGTCGGGCCAGGCATTAAGAGATTCAATTATATACATTTAGATCAATTTCATATATAAATATTTACATGTACTACTATATATCATATACGTAGATACATACATTGAAAGTTAATTACACTTAGAAGGATTAACGTTCAAGTTAGCATCAGTGCGTACAATATGTAAACAAATCCTGTAGCAAAACAAATCTTAGGCTAATAACAAACGTTACACGAACAAAAGTCACGAAGCCAGGAACGATAACACAATAAAGTGAATAATGGTTAGTCGACACCAGATAAAAAGTGGGCAATAAGGGAATTCGACGCAAATGGGTGGAACATTGTAGCATTAGTCATCACAATGTCTACTTGGTGACATTTGGACAGCGTTGACAAATGATAGCTTTTATTGAATAATTATCGCGGGGCTGAACTGACACGAATCAAGTAAATGTAGGGGAAAACGTGATACCACAAGGCATTAAGTCAACACTTTTAGTTCGCCCCCTTCGGCTATCGATATCCGTTAAATTTGATTTTATTAATTATTCATAACCCTTTGGGTACCCAAGGTTGTATACACTCAAAGCGGAATTTAATGATTATAGATATTGAAAAATTCTTGAGCTGTTATAAGATAAACGATACAAACAACGATGTTATATTGTCTTTATAAGTTTACTGTCAATTAGATTAGCAAAGGGTTTTATTGTTTTTTAAAGTATTTTTACATGAACGTTACATCACTAGATGTTTTTCCTTATTTTCCATAAAAAAAATACTTATATTTGAAAATGTTCCAAAAGCAAAATAATTATTTTGACCAATATATTACCTGTCGATATTAGAAAGACATTAAAGTTTAACCCTACTCTTTATATTGGTTTAGTTTTATTAACACCCTATTTTTATTTTATCATTGATGCCTCAAATTGAATCTAGTTTCATTCAACTCTGACAAGTTAATAGTTTAACAAAAAAATACCGACATCAATGGTTTGATCTCCTATTTTTTACCCCTTAGGGTGGTACTTCTTCAAATTTAAGTGGGACTAAATGAAAGTATACTCTGTTCCACAAAAAGGAATTTACCCAAATAGGTTAATAAATATGACGAAGTCCTCAAGTAATAAACATAAAAAAACCAAACTTATTGAAAACCTCCTCCTTTTCTAAAGTCGGTTAAAAATATTATCTGATTTGAACTGTGCCAGTAGCTATATGTACCTTTGAGATAACACGAAAGTCTTTCACAATATAAAGTTTTGACGCTTTCAAGCTTTTACGAACGTTATTTAGCTCCAAACAGATCTTCTCAGAATTCTATTGGTTGTACTGAAGGACAAGCCTCGGTCACTTTGCTGCGTTAATTATTCAAGATAGAAGCTTTGTCAGCTTTGTAGCATAGATGACAGAGTAGACCGCTTCCCTTGTAAATAGATTTTCATTTGTAATTTAGCTTTTAATATAACGTTGAATTTATTATTAGATATTTGATAGGTAATAAATATAGATAAATATTGTCTATATTTAATGAAGGTATATTTACAAAATCAAACGGGATTTATCAATTTTTCTAACAGTTAATTTTAAGTACAAATGTTGAGGTCGGACAGTTTTTCGAAAATTGATTTATCTTTTCGACATTTCCTAACGTAGGTAGCTGTTCAGTGTATCTATTAAAAAAATACTTAAATCTTATATTATTTCGGTTAATGTACCTATTATTAATGCTATCATACTACAATGAATTAATATAAGGTTTTACACATATATAGCCAACACTATAGCTCAATCTTGTCAGAACTAGTTTTATATAGGTTGTAGTGTGTAGGTATGTATATGTACCTATATGTGGTGTTGAAACTTCAAGGATATAGATTCATTTCCATAAAGTATTTCAATATTCATACGACTAAATACTTACAGATATATCCAACATAAGAGACAGTGTAAACTTGTATTCTCGAATTAACAAGATCAGCTAACCTGGCAATATTAAAATGATGAAGTGTCATAAAACTCATCAGATTTACATACAGCTTCCATTTTCCATTAAGCTTCCAAGTTAACCTCACAATAAAACAATAAATTTACTGCACTAAAAGTGAACGATCCCAAAAAGCAGTGCCTTCACCGCCCAAATTGCTTATTTTGATCGGCTTTATTTAATTATGCATGCGGACCGAAAATGTTACGCCGCCGTCATAACCAGGCTAAGAATATAGTATGTTGGAAAATTTATAGTATAATTTTAATGTAGTCTTGGTATACAGCAGTCTTTTCAAAGGGTAAAAAGTACGTACTGCTCAACTAGAGAGATAGGTATAGAGCTTATGTAAACAAGCTCCTGTACTGAATTCTCTCGAGCGTTGCAGTCAGCACTTTTTTATCACATACCGTTTTGCAGTATAAAATGGTAAAATCGTCCAATTTAAATCAATATTCATGTACACTACTCTTCCGTACACTGTCGCATCAACATATGATGGCCACAAGGATTTGTACCACGAAAATTACCCACCAACGTAACCACCAACCTTTTTTTACATACTCACACCCCCGCCATAGGCTTCCCTGTGTTGCGGGTGGCACGGACATAGCCAAATATGACATTACAAACACCCATGACCCGAGAACAAACAATTATCTGTCAAATAAATGCCTGCCTCGGCCCGGAAGCGAACCCGGGCCCCTTCGCTCGGCAGCCAGGGTCACTACAACTGGGCTTTGGGGTCATCAATAATTAATAATTCCGTTATTATGTGTTTAATATAATTATAATTTAATAATATAATTAAATATTTATTAGACATAAACATAATATTCATCTAATTAAATAATTTTATGTTCAATTAGTGTATGAACTATATAAGCGTTCAAGTGGAAGATCAGTAAGACTGGCTAATTAGGAAACTATCAAAGCTTGTGTTAATATAGTGTATATAATAAATGTATGTGGTTAAATATTTACTTCTTACATGTATTGTTGATATGCAAATCATGAATACATGTAACAAGTATAAAGCAGTTATTGGAAATGAATCACTTAACAGATTAGCATTTCATTTTTTGAACATGTTACTGGGTTTTTATGGAGTTAAATTTTTAATATTTGCCTAACAGCGGTTTAACATAATCGAATGCGAAAGCTGCCAAACGTCTATCTGGTATTGAAATATGTAAAATGTATACATTAATGAAAATGTATCAGTCCTTCATATTGTCAGGCTGTCAGCCACCATCCGAACCCCATGTCTATCAGACAATATTTGTGCTATGTTAACTATTCATCTATATTTGCTAGTATTCGAATAAACGAGTTACCACCGTTGATATTACAAAAATATCGACAAATTGGACGGACAACAACAACAAATTGGACAAATGGACAATTTTTTTATGTACTAAATATATTAGTCTCTTTAGTCTCATCAGTTGTTCGCAGTAGAGTTCAGAATCGATGGTCCTGCCTGGCAGTAACAGCTCATAATGAATGATGCCCTTCCAATCCCACCATACACATAGTATCACTTTGTTGTGAGATAACCCGAG
The DNA here is from genome assembly GCA_003671415.1 of Megathymus violae. Classification (NCBI taxonomy): domain Eukaryota; kingdom Metazoa; phylum Arthropoda; class Insecta; order Lepidoptera; family Hesperiidae; genus Megathymus; species Megathymus violae. The sequence continues at coordinate 25,643 of PDGT01000115.1, read as the reverse complement.
TTTCGCCACAGTTAGTGAAGTTTGACCGGCCTTTGACCAAGACCTTTTTCACACGTTCTTGTCGTACGTGATCCACTTTTCATCACCAGTTATCAGCTTCTTCAAAAATGGTTCGGTTTCATTACGTTGTGATAAAGAATCGCAAATGAGGACACGGTTCATGAGGTTTCTTTCAGTCAAAACTGTTTTGTGATCAATTTCCAGTTCTTCAGATATGTCGTAACTACTGATATGCTGATCTTGCTCCACTTTTTCAAAAATGGCATCCATTTTATCCGTGACAGGGCGACCAGAGCGACGTGTATCTTTGACATAAAAATTTCCGGATTGAAAAGTCTTAAACCAATTTTGTGCTACTCTCACAGATACTGCACTAGGTCCATAAACATCAAAAAATTTTTTCGCGGCCTGCGTTGCATTTTTGCCTTTTTTGTAGTAAAATTTTAAAACGTAGCGAATTTCTTCATTACACTCACTGATCTTGGCAGTAAGCAAAACGAATGAAAATCACAAATTTTTCAAATTTGAATTTGAAATTATTTTCTTTAAAATTTAAACTTTTTAATGATACCAAAACCGGCCAGATGCAAATGGTATAGTCAAAGAGATTTTATTACAAGTTCATACATACTAAAATGCGAAAATACTTTCTCCCCAACCTATTATTTATTAAAAATATATATAAATTGAAATTAAAACATCTGAACAAATCAAGTAACCTATCTGCCCTAGGGGAAGCTGATATTGAAGTCCCTACATATCATATTTTGTTTTTTGATACACACAGTCGCTTAAGTTACATCTTCCAACGTATCCTCAAAAAGCCTAAAAACCAGAATGGGGTCGATATGTATATACAGACAATAATAAACCGCTCCAATTCCACAAAGGCTAACTCAATTTTGCGCTCAATAACATTTAAGTTTTTTAAGTACCTAGATTAGGTGTAGTTAAATTTGAGCCACCGATATGTGCCAGAAATCTTGTTAAGAAACTTTCACACTAAACTACCCCAAAATTGAAAACGTCATTAAAAGTTTTGTGAATGATTTACAGCATTTATGAAGCAGGGAATTTCACAGACAAATTTTTTGTTTTTTTTTTTTTAAAACTACAAAGATTATAGATGAATGAATTGCTACAGAACCGACTAATTTAGGTACCGTAGTAAAATTTCAAAGCTCCTTATTTATGGTTTTGTCAAGTCCGTACGTTACAGCCATTGTATTCGGTGATATTAGGATTATGTAAGTGACTAGCGGCCCATACTGACTTCGTCCGGGTTAAAAAATGTATTATATTTACATAATATATAGCCTATTTTCATCCGGAATAATGTATCTTTAAAATGGTGAAGGAATTTTTCAAATAGGTGCCATAGTTATTTTCCGCATATAGACCAACACACAAAGTACGCACTCTCTCTTTGTAATATTTGTATAGATTATACTGAAGCGGGTAGTAAAAAAAATTCTTATGTATAGGAAAAACATATGATTATTAAAAATCAAAATATTGACTGGTCCAACTAATGAATAAGTGTCCCTTATCAGAACCGGCGATTATAAAACCAATGATGGATATACACATTCAGTATATGTTTAATCATTTTTCAAAATATGCGTTTGTATGCTTAAAAAAATAGGTTCTTCATTACAAGCCATATCGTTCGATAGTAAGTTACATAATACATGATACAATATTGTCTGTAAATGTAAACATACATGTGGGTGGGGTAATTGAAGAACGAAAAATAAAACTTTTGTTAAGTCTACGTAACAAGGATTCCGTTTTTACGCCATAACGAATATGTTACCCTGTCATTTTTAAAACGGTTAGTATTATAATGAAAATAAGGCACTAAACACAAGTATAGTATCAGTAGGTAATTCAAATTGTCGTAACAAACCTGCCCGGGTAATTGATAATGGTAATGGATTACGGGCAGAAGATTGTAGTCTCGCCCTTATGACTAATAGCTACATAATATTACTATAAGAGTGAATAATATCATTATGATACATTGCGAAAGCATTGGAAAAATAATTTTATCCTATAGTTACGCACTGTTACATCGTTTCACGCTTATTATAAACATAACAAATTGCAATCTGTTTTCACCAACATTAAGATGTTCACAGTGAGATTTGTACATTTAATGTATTGTACTGTCTCTTGGCAAAATTCGTATTTTCCTATACACTGATCCGACGATATCCATAACACAAAGAAAACAAAGGTAAACGAAGATTGCTGTCTCCGTTACCATGTAGAGTTATTGAACAAATTTTGATTCAATGGGCAGTCTTATCGCTAAATTAGCATCTTTTCTAAATAACCTACGTATAATATCGATGCAGTAGATAAAGCTATTGGTTTTTTCAGTAGTTATAGATAACATTCAGGAAATTAGAAATAAATCTGTATTTTTGTAAAAGTTTGTTCTAAAACGCAAGCTATACTTTACCATATAAAGTCCAGTTTTAAGAAACACGATATTTATAAAAAAATATATAAATATGTATGTATATAATAAATGTACCTTATGATCTACAATTTGCCTTTAATATCAAATCCTACTTAATAATCGAGCAAAATCAGTAATTATCATTTTAATAATTTATTATTTACAAATTGGTGATCAAATATTTCCTAAAATGGGATCAGTATATATGTATGTATGGTTGTTTGTTATCTAACGTTAGTAAATATAAGGTAACCAAACAATGTGATCCAACGTGAACGGAGTAACATTTACCCTCGAAGTACATACTATTGTATTGAACCCGTGATACCATGACAAAACCTCGTCTAAATAACATTGAATGATAAAAGGCCTACGTTTAATTCACCTTTGAAATTTTACCCAAAAGTAAAATGATCGGTCTTTATTCATCAACGTCGCTTGGACAGCCATAAAGGAATATTTGTGAAGTCCGCTCATTACAATATCTATTAAAGATAAAAGGGAAAAGCCGTACACGGGCTTATTGTTCTTCCGTCTATCTTTTACGAATTTTTATCTTAAGGGATGAAATAAAATTCCGACGAATATACGTTATTCGCCAGCAAAACTGTAGTAAGAACTAGGGGCAACTGTACGCTGTACTGTATTAATGCTGCATTTTATTTTATGACTTTCTTGCGCCGAATTACATAGTTTTATGCTTCACTGTTAACAGTTTTGATAAACATCTTATAGTTATTAATCGCTCTTTCTACAAATTTCACTCAAGAACAGAAAACACTTCTCACCTTCTGCAGTTTACAAAGAAAATTTGTAATTGAATCAGCCAAAGGTATTTCTTAAATGTCAGAGGAAATAAAACAAATATCTTTTAATTGTACTACTATTACTAAATATTTGAATTGTAACTACCTAATATTTAATTAGGCTAAGATTTATAATGAAAATATAGCACATTAAAATTTTATTACTTGGAGTAAATAAGTATCTGTTGAACAAGTCGCACATAGGATTATAGGATTAAGTTGCATGACAGGCACTACTTTTCAATTTCTTTAAATACGTTTTTTTATAATATTGAACACGCGAACAACTACATTATGGCACTCCCTGAGTGTCATGTCGTTCAAAGTTAACTCCATCATCAATAGGCTCATCAACAATTGCATATATATACTATATGTCGGCAAACGCCAGTAGTTTCAGCAGCATTGTCGAACATAGCGTGGGCGTATACTCGTTTAACACTTGTAATTAATTGTTAACAAAAACTTCACACCGGGCAAACGAAACAAGTAACAGTTCCTAGTGCGGAGGAACCGATCTCTTCAATCGCAGAATGTAAACTGTGGCTCCATCGGGCGTCACTCCACTAGCTAGACTCTGTTGTAGCACGATTTTAGCCGAGTATCGACGTCATCATGGCGGTGCTGCCATCACTCGGATATCGTACAGTTTCGTTTCACGTTAATATAACGCCGACATATATATTACTAAATTAATAACTTATCTACGAAATCATTATAAAAAACGCAATGCTATAGTGCATATTCAATGTGAGCAACGTAAAAAAGTTCGATAAAACTTAGTAGATTTTCTATCGTCTTCTTGATTCTTCTTGCCTTTGATTTCCGCTAATGAGTTTTGTATCGAAGAAAAGTACTTGCAACTGAAGATGAATAAAATGGAAAGCCATACCAATCACTTTTTTTTAATGAACTTGTTCACTGAACTGAATAGTAAATTTATTGTAATATTTTTATACTTCAACAATATTAGATAAAACTGAAACAAGATGAAAGTGTTAACTGCTGAATGTTACTATACTTTTGTTATTTTATTAAAATTTTACTGAAAATTTGGTGCATTTTACACGTACGTATGATGATGTTTTTCCTATTAAATATGTACGTCATATATGATAAGGAATCCAGTAATTTTAGTAATTGAAAATAAAACAGTGGTGGGTTTTGTCGTTGAGTATTTGTTTACATCCGTTCTCATTACCCAGTGCTTATAAGTAGTTGCCTGGTGTTCTTCGTCATAATATAACCTGTGGAATATGTAAAATTTAGAACATTGTCTCCTTTATGGGAATTTCTTATATAATGATAAATATTTTCTCCAAGTCGATGGTGTGGCAATTGTCAGTTCCGTCGCGTCAGTAGTAGCGAATATATGAATGGAACACTTTGAGGAGAAGGCCATCGCTACCATACTTAACAATATTAAATTATGGAGGAGATATGTATATAAATGATGTCTTCGCCATATTAAAGGGAGCAAGGAGTTAAGTATAAATTTGTTTAACCCACATGAATTTTGTACTTCATAACATCATAATTACTTGCGAATTAAATAACATCAGGAGGTTGACTTTATATACATAAAATAAAAACAATTTTTTCACTGCATAAAAAAGTGGTAACCTACCCACGGTAAAGATATTATTTCATACCAGTGCCCCGGAGTTTATATAGTTTACTGCAGTTGTGGTGGCTCGAAAATTGGTAAAACAAAGCGGGCTAAATCTCAATGGATAAAAGAACACATCAGCACAGTCAAAGAGGTTTACCCGAAGAATGCGCCGTAGCGGAACATCCGATTGAAAATGGTTCCAATTATTGGATTGAATTGCGTAGCCCACGGGTGATCTCTACTAATTGTCAGTACATTGCACGGTTAATAAGAGAGATCATTGAGATTTTAAAAATCCGATAAATTTAATAAAGATAATGCACTTAAATGTCCCCCAGTGAAATCTGGTGGTTAGTTTGTGTCAGGTGAAAAGAAAGTTCAGTGCATGAATATGTCGTTATTGTCGACTTAAACGTAAAGTTGACAAGCTCATAAAACACACAGTTTATTGTTTTTTTAGGATTATGGTTTCTCATACGCGTTCTTGTAATCCGGTATGTTGTTGGTCCAAAATAAATATATTAATGTTACGTATCAGGATCCGTAGGCTCGTAAAAATGCCGCAATCGTTCCGCAGATATTTTATTTTTCTTTACACACACTTCACAATCACAGTTACACTCGTAGATCGCAGGTATTCGCTTCGTAGGGACAGAACTCTTCGCTTCGTATTCGAAAACCGAATGCCCTGTGGGCGACCCTGCCCGCTATTTATACCGATTTCCGGGCTTCCAGATTTTTCCACGCCCTTCGTTGAAATAAACGATAATTCCCGGAAATCGACATAACAATAGCGGGTCAGGTAAACACCCTCATTTCGGGCATCATGTACGCCAATCTCGCCCCTTTTGCCTACGACATACGGGCCAGATTGGCCTGAAGTGACCCAGGTAGTTTTTATTACTACCTGGGTTTCTCTTTTATTGCCTCCATTGTTTTTTCACCGTAACAGTCGAACACCCTTCCAGAAACTTCCTAAGCCTGCCGACTTCGAGAAGCTTCGTAACATTAATATTATTATCTGTCATAAGCGTCTGTCAACTATCAACTGACAAGAGTTTCTCCTTGCCATCGCAGTCTCGCCGTGACCATAATTCATATAGTTGGGTCAAAATATCGGTAAAAACATAAAAATCGTGAGTACCCGTTAAAGTTAAAATTTATACCGGCCGCGTTGATAAACAACGATTAACGGATAAGTGGATAAGTTTAAAATCCAAAGAAATTAATATGTTAAGGTCCATATATTAATAATTAGATTTACGAACATGAGAATTTCAAAAATTGTTTTATGTGCAGATTCGATTCTGTTCCAGTTTTATTATTTATATTTAATTATGGACTCAGACTAAAAGACTACCATTGTTATTTACAGTTTATTTGCATAGATTGTAAAGATAAGCGGTTCGAATATATTATTTTTTCTTTTTATGTGTTTACTGATACAAATTTTAATAATATTCCAATAAAAATATGAATATTTCCTGCGTATCATCAATCATTTAGCGCCTTTGCCTATCAATTTAATTGACAAATTGTTTGAACTTATTAACATGCAAAATTGATTTATCGATTAACGATTGATGCATTATATTTGATTTCCTTTACAATGTATTTCAGATTTTTTCACAAATTGTAGAGAGTTCTAATGTTTAGTAGATATTTTTAAAATATAATAATATAAACCATTTTTCTAAACATTACTTGCTTCGCTCAGGCCCAAAAGCCCCAATCCCCTTTAGTGTTATTATGTTTAATGTAAATTAAAATTAAACTAAGTGTAACTTGGAAATAAAAAAATGTGTATTGTTTGTTTGGTACTAATTTGTCAATCGTAACACTGTATCCAAATTATTGCTTTATATTCAATCCTACTGTATCAATTTAAAACTAAATATATTAAAATGCTAGTAGATAATAGATTAAACATGATCTTATTAATACATAAAACTCATGTCTCTGTCACATGTCTAATTAGTTAAGTTGTTAATAAACATCTACATATAATTACTTATTATACATGCTGTGTATATGATTTTAGAATTAGCATCTGTCTATCTGGGTTTTTGATCCAATTTTGGCACTGAAAAACTCGATGAATTCTCCTTAAAGTACCAGGTATCTTATTGAGTGATTTAACTTAGAACATGGACTATGTTATGTGTCGTAAGATTCGACAGAAACATGTGTGCTTGGTGGTAGGGCTTCGCTTAAGAATTATGTTATCAGTATTATTACTAAATTATTAATATTATAACTGGTATTAATATTATCTATTCGTGAAGCCTACCTGGCTAGCTAACATCTTACTGCTTGAGTCAGCAGCCAAACGACTCGTCGTGATCCAGCTGGGGGCTTGAGAGCCAATACTTTCTTTCTTTATCTCTTTGTTTTCCATTCTTGGCCGACAACGCATCAGTGATACTTTTAATGTTGGTGATAGCCATGGGCGACGTTGACTACTTACTATCAAGTGACTCGTCTGCTCGGTTCGCTATTAACAAAAAAAAAACATAACCAGGGCGTTGGTTTGTCTATGCTACGACACCACGCCAAAAACTACGGAATAAATTACTGTGTAATGTGACCGGCCGGGCTAAGGTAAAACGTTTCGAAAACTTTTTATCGCGGGAATTATTGATACTAATTATGAATTAACATGACATAACAATAAAATGTGCAAACAGTCTTTACAATATTAAACAGTTACGTAAGTCATACTAATTAGTTAAGGATTATTCTCTGAAAACGTAGATGGGTTGAAATGAAAACAGTGAATAATTGTTTAAAATTAATATTTATATTTTTAATAATATTATACCCCGAAAACAGTAAATCATATAAAGATGATCAGAAAACAGAGTTCTACATATATTATATGTAGACTAAATCGTATTTAATCAATATTCTGCAGCAATTTCCATAATTACTTATTAAATTGAATCAATAAAAATCAGGTTACATTATATTATTAAGCCTACTTTAATGAAAAAAATATACACTGGAATATTGTTAAACTTCCTAGCAATAAACTCATAAATAAAATCCTCGATCAATTTTCTCACGAACAATTTATTTATTATTTTTGTTTGGAGCGTTCGTCTGTGTAAAGAAACGAGATATCGACAGCGATTGTTGGCATAAATCATTTTTCAATTCAATTTAAACGACACAGTGTTGTTGTACCGATATGTTTTGAGAAGGCGCTTAATAACGAGGGTGGATACGCCAAAGCGTTAATTTTCTCGTTTGTTTGTTTTTTTTACTTTTTTTTTAATATTTCAGTTACAAATAATATCTTCTTATGCTTATTGAGACAACATTGTAGAAAGACACACATCGATAAAGTTTCAAGTGATATATTTAATAGTAAGTAAATTAAGCTATTTCAAGCGAAATATACTAGAGACACTAAATATACTAGAAAACAGTACAGATAAAGTTTGTGAAGTGTGAATTAATTAAATAATTTTTTTTTTTTTTATTGAAATACTGAAAAGGCACAGTTTTAACAATTAATGGTAATGTATATTATTACCATTTTATCGGCTAGTAATACCTACGTTTCAAGACTGACTGACTTATAGGCCTATAATTTTTCTACGATTTTTGTATATTCTTGTATATCTTAAAAGAGTTCTGTATTGTTCTAAGCGATTTTAAACATATATAAGTGATTAATTTTAATTTAAATAATAAGCTTTATGGTGATTGTAAATTAAAAACCTTTAAGAATTATGTCTAAAATCTATAAAGTAAAATTATACAGTATATCCACAAAAATCCAATGTCTACGAACCAATTTTGCCCTGCAGTTTATCAAACCAAGCATTTAAATTACAGAAGTCGGCTAGTACAAACTTGTTTTGTCGATAGGAAAGCTTCGAGTCGCCCCAGTATTGCATTTGTTTAGTGTTCGGAACTATAAATCTATCTTTAAGTTCTTCTTAAAGCGTTTCTAGTGTCACGCAGCTCGGCACAACATCCTAGACGCATTGGAAAACCAATCTTAATATGGAGTTGTTGCCAAATGCTGTTTGTGCACCCCTTTAAACATCCCTTGTGTCTTGAACAAAATAATTTCAGCTCTGTTACTTTGCAAGTTTATGTACTATATACCAACAACAAACACATGTATTACTTTGAGTTGATTTGTGTTTTTAAGTGACTTTTTTGTTATCGGAGGAAATTTTTTCCATTGTAATAAGAATAATAAATAAGTAGTATGTACAATGAAGTCGAAATTGTTGTTACAACTTTTTTAAGTTACAATTTGTGTTTTTAGTTCATATTGCTACAAACACATGTTTTTTAAGTATTTTAATTTCTCATTTAAACTGCGTCATGAACTATCGGGTGTGAGTAAATTACTGGATCTGGTGATGGTAGGCCAACAATGCATCTTTTGTCCAACGATCAACCATATGCTCTTCGACGAGACAGCAACTACAGCAAAACGTCATCGCCGATATTGCCAACGTTAACCCGCTAAAGTACGAGTACATACTCGTAGATCTAATTCAACTAAAATATTGTTTTGGTATACTGAATGTATACTATAATTGCACTACTTTTCTTTTACAAGATCACTTTTTTTTAACTGTGAGTGATACTTGCAAAGTTTTTTTTTATTTCATATCTAGATTTCGACTATTTGGTAATGGGTTTTTTTCAACGGACAAAAGAAACTTCAATACCGATGTTTCTATTTGAAGCGGGGTCAAGCTATTAACTCGAATTACATAATCGACATGTAATCGTAGGTCAACTTCATTACATTCCACGTTTATAATAGGGGCTGTAGATTTAAAAGCATCCTAATAATTTTACTAATTATATTTTCAATTATTAAAGTAGCGCTTTTGTCAAATCCAATACTTTCTATAGGTACATTAATCAAAACAATACAAACTTTACTGAATGATGTCATTAGTGTCAGACAAGAACCACCTGTGAAGAATGTCTCCCACCAACGCAGTCTCGCCGTGGCCTTGGTTCATGGTTTTAAATATAATTATAAAATGCGAAAATCATTTAAACAAATTATATTTCTAATGTATAATTTCCATGATTATTGTGAGTCTTAAATCAGTTTCGGTTATTTCTAATGTCAATAACTCGAAGATGCTTCACACCTCACTTCTGCTTGTCTCTTTGAAGACTTGCTTCACTTCTTAAATTACTCTAAACCTATGCCAAGAGCATGTCTGCTATTGTAGACTACCTGTACTATTGTATTACATATTTATAATGATAGTATGAGGTTTACGATGGTAGAAAGTCACAGGAGAGGTAACTTTCCACCATGATACTCATCGGTGATGCAACAAGAAATATCCATATAGTACTGAATCCCCCGTATGCCACTATACGCAAATGCGTTTGGATCCATTGTTAGAAACTGGAGGAAGTTTACCTAATAGTTTAGTGAACTTTATTTAAGACTGTAGTCCGATATAGAAAACGTTACATCAACTTTTAACCAATTATAATATCGGCTAAATAACTTTGTGATATTTCTTTAAATTAATTTACATCTGTTTGAGACCTACATTTTTCGTTGGAATTATAAAAGTAGGTACATCTAAAACATTTTGTACGTGTACCATCCGAGACATTGAAACAACATTACCGCTGCCGAATCGTTTTGGCGTTCCGACATCAAAGAAATTGTAAATGTTCCCAGATAATAACATTCAATTTAAGTCGAAGTATTTACGTCCCCACTAGGTCCCAGCGCTACTGATATTTATGGAGGTCTGTAGCTGCCTTCCCAAATTGAAATACATTAATATTTTACCATAAATGCGACACTTTCATGCGGGACATAACGTTATCGTAATTGGATTCTTCCCTGAAACGAAACACGCTTACATGGAAAGTAAATTTATTATTTCAGGTTGTACCGATAAACACGATACATATATACGATACCTAATTCTGCGTTATAAGTTAAGACACCGTGAATACGGCAATATTTAATTTATATCCATACCCGTATGTACTAGAAGATACTCTAATGAAATTAATTAAAATTCTTTAACAAAAAAGTTAATTTTTTAATAGATTTAAATTGACGACAAACGACCAAGAGGCCGCGGTCCAAATAAATGGTCTGATCAAATTCTTACAAGCCTGAACATCATATAAATGGCGATATATGGCGAATAAATGGCGAGACACTATCTGGCAGAAAATAATTCCACGACCCAAAGTAATGAGGAAAACGACGAGAAGAGGATTTAATAAATTCGATATAACATTGATTTTTGTAAATATTTAATATTTACATACTAAATATGAATAGTGAAAATGTTTTAGAACATGGTTTCTTCACATGTTACTCATAACACGTAGTAGTTATCCCAGTGCTATTACTGAGCATTCCACTTCTCTGAATTTGTGTGAATTTTTCCTCGCTTCGGTCTTCTTAAGCTAATTGTTACAACATAACCCACATAAATGTTCACAATATACCCTCGCCATTACTCTTATCTTCTGGTATCCATAAACATCTCGATGCTTTATGTCTTATCTCAAGTCCTTCACATAAGTCGTATTTTATACCCATTACTTTTCAGTTCAGGCGATTAGATTGTGAAACCTTCTTGTAAAACGTTCTCGATTTTCTTTTTACATAAAATAAGTTAATGCTTGACCTAATCGTAAGTGATGAAGTCTAAGATGTTGAATGAACAAATATAAAAGAGCTTATTCATTCTTCTCGTGAAGACTCTCACTTCATAAGTAGCCGGGAACACCGATGCGGGCAAGGTAGTCCACTCCTTGGTAGTGCGTATAATGAATGACGACGCGAACCATGTCGTCCATATAAACAGATTGTTAACAACGTAAGGATAGTTACTCGCCGTAGTTCAAGTTGTTCGGTAAAGGAACGGCGATGAGAAAATTAGTTCTTACAATTTATACACCCACTCTTCAATATGTATCATTTAGAAGACCGAGAGTCTGGCAACTGTACTCGAGGCTTTGCAGATTGGTTTCGACCAGATTTGGATTGCCAATGAGCCTCTTCGCAGAATCTTCTTTGCCATCGACTTCAAGGCTGACGAAGAAGGTGAAGTATAGCTTCACCTTCGCAAGAACCCTGGGTTTCTTTGCAGCCGCTTTAGTTTTAAAATTTGATAAGCCGATCAAAGATGAGATTTGATGAAAGTTCGACTCCCAACAAGTGAAGGCAGTCAGTGAATTCCAAGGATACATCCTATAAAGTAGGAGCCAATGTGAACGGGCTCATCTTAGCGGTAAATAGACATACGTGCATTTTTGTGGCGTTAAATCTCACTCGATTGGCTTCGCTCCATTCGGACATTGCCTGAAGTGTGAGATTCATACGTTCCACCACGGTCTGTCTTTCGGAATGTATTTCATCCTTACTGGCCCGAGCATTCGGCATGTGTCTCTTTACTGCTATGCTGTCATCTGCAAATCCGTAGATACCTGCCGGACACAACAAACAAACAAACTCATCACGACCGGTCTCACTAAAACAACGCAACTGTTCAGACCAATTCCCTATTTGTCTTCATCAGTCATCATACCGGAACACGACGAATCGCTTGGTACTATGGCTTTGTCTGATGCCTGATAATCCAGGCCGGTAGCCGACGACATTACGTCACATATTTTATGTTACCTATCTAATAAGAGCATATATTTAAAATTATATTGTATTATATGTATATTTTTTTATATAGGTATATCTTATCATCTTAATGTTTTCGTGTATTTAGTCTTTTTATTTAATGTAATTTTATTATGTGGTCAAAATAAATGAATGTTTTTTTTTTATTTCGAAACAAGACATCTTCCCTTTCTCATATTTTTCCTGTCATCATAATATATATAAGACAAGCTAATATTTGGAGCCCGAATCAAATTTTCGTCGGTCGAGGTTCTGTCAAAGCAAGAATACATTCCTTTGTGTTACTTCACAGATATGCTGATATTATGGCATTTGAGAGGCAAGACCAGTAAAGCGCGCATACCTCTAACAAGCCTAATGTACGTAGATATAACGCAATAGTGATGTACCGATGTAGAAAAGTGTTTGTATCGATATAATATTAAGTTAATTTTATTTTTTTACCTTTTCTTAAACATTCTAAAACTAGGCGCTATATTACAAGTATGGTATAGTAAGATGTGCACCATAATTGTAGATGACCCAGTGGTTTGACATCAATATCCAGTAACAAGGGCCCAAGTTGTATCATATATTATACCCTACCTTTTTTACTTTGATGCTGAATTTTCTTAAAATTTATTTTTTTAAAAGGATTTTTAATTTTAATTTTAATTCATTAAATATATTAGACAACTTGAAACATCATGAATTAAAAGTGAGTGGAAGTGCCAGGCTGGAAAGTCACGATGACGTAACCACTAAAGTAAACGCTAAATGAACGGCCCAAATAATAAATAAACGCTCACACACCGCCACACTAGGATTCTTTGGGTAGTAAATGGCATAGAAATCCAGGATTCAGAAATCAAGGACTACCGAAACGCAAACTTAAAAAACTATATATTACATAAATGTTTCCCCCAATCCAATAGAACCCGCTACTCTTTGCCCGACAGGGTAGGTCATTCCCAATCGACCTACAAAACTTTCCAACATTATGTTTATAGTAATAAAATTTGTGGATGTTACTATCAAAGAGTATTATCGTAATTAGAATAGAGTGAATAACTTTCAATATACATACACACAGCTAAGGACCTATTCAAGCAATTTGTATTATATCTCTTTTCTTGGTAAAATAAATATGTTTCTTAACCATGTATGCAAGATTAACCAATAAATATATATATTAACCCTAGATTACAATGGAAAAATTGTAAATACATATATACACATATATAAAATACATATATAATAAATTTATGCAATTATATGAAACAGAAGACAAAACGTTTTTAACTATATATAAAATAACATCTCCTAACTGATTGACCTGATTCATAATAGCAAAGCTTAAACTGCTGAAGCTGAAATCATGATATTTCGACAATAGGTTCCTCTTCTGGCGTAGACACCCAGTAAGAAAGGACTTTTTAATGAAAGTTTATTTACATTTTTAACTTAAGCACAGTAAAAACTTATACTACGACAAAAAAATATCATCAATGTTTCATATTTCAATATTTAGTTATATATCTATTTAGCTATCTATAGTTTATGCAGCAGTAACAACCGATACTAAGGCGTTCCATGTCATTATTAAATTAAATATGTATTCAAAAATACTGTAGTTTATGTTTTATTGAATACCAAGAACATCCCTAGCCCTCACGTTACATAATCATAAGAATACAACATGTAAACTTCTCCATTATTTATTAACCTTAGTATTCCGATACACTCTCTTTTATCAAATAAATTCAGATGAGAAAAACATAGAGTCTAAAATACACTTATTTTTTTTACAACACGTATTCTCTAAAACTTCTCCAAAACTACCAAATATTGGTTTTTGAAAGAATATTATTATTATTATCACATTAATATGATTATTTAACAAGTAACAACAATGAACCTTTAAACTGAATGTAGAAGTATGTATTTTTTAAACTGTTACACCTGATATTTCAACAGAGTTGTTTTACATTCTATATTCATAAATAAATAAAGTTTTACAGAAATAAAATTACAATTAGATAGACGCTGCTCATATTACATCAACATTAAATTTTCCCTCTTCGTGTAATAATACGGGAATAATTAGTAAGATCGAGCGCATACGCGAATTTACCTCCCGCCCAAATACTTTCGACACTCGTCATAATTATTCCACCCTGTGTTTTTACTACCTTCCCCACTTTCGCACTCGGTTCGTTATTATCTTTCGAGATGTTTTCTAGAGCTTAAATTTTAATATATTGTATTTTATACTTTGAATATTTTTTTTATGTTAATAGCCGAGTAGAGCCGAGTAGACGAGCCACCTGATGGTAAGTGGTCACCGTCGCCCATGCACATCAGCAAAACTAATGGTATCACTGATGCGTTATCGGCCAGGAAATGAAAAGAAGGTAAGAAAGATAGAACTGGCTCTGAAGCCCCCAGCCGGAACACGACGAGTCGCAGCGGCTGACTCACGCAGGAGGGTGGTAGCTAATAATAATACTAGTAATAATATTGATAATATAATTTGTAGGCGAGGCTCAACCACCAAGCAGGCTGGCTTCTGTCGCCTCTTACGACACCCTGTTTTGCCGACATGGGATTGGGGGGAGTATTCTAAGCCGCTACAATACGGCTCAAATTTACGGGTACAACGGTGTAAATTAAAAAACCTTACACTTATAACTGTTATAATTAAGCTTTTTATAAATACTATCAGTCAGCCCTAACCTCCTATATATTGAACAATTACCTATCTTAGATATCATGCAAGTAAATAGGTAGCAATAATCCACAAACTTTATCTTTAAGGTATCGATATAGATAAGGAGTGAGACGTGTAATCTATACTTTTATCATTAGGTATAGGCAGAATACATCACATGAGAGTACGATCACCGCCGCACGTAAACATTTGTAACACTAATGACGCCAACGAGTTGCAGAGCCAGAAGGATCTACTTCTGGAAAAACCACATGTACGGGAAGATGAGGAATGGGTCGTGAAAACCGGATTGCAGACGACCTCAGGAATCCAAATGATCATCGAACTTGGTTGTACATCGTGCTCTGATGATGCAAACTGACCGTAGGTATAAACCGAACTGTTCTTCACAACATTCCACGTTACAGACAAATATTCATCTATAGGTACTATTAATAATAAAATTATAGCGAGGCTAAATCTGTACAATACACATTTAATAATAAATATTTTTTGGACATTTTAATAGAAGTAGGTTTTGTTACCGATATAGAAGTCAAAACATTTTTTTGGAATTTTTGTCCGTGTGTATCACGACTAAATATTGGATGATACTCGGCATATTAGTAATAATATAATTATAGGTCATAGTCTCGCATATTTTGGATGGGCAGAAAACAAAATATAGACTGGCCTGGCTGCAGCTATTATAATTAATTGATATATTTGTAATTCACAGCACAGGGCTAGAAAAATCCATTCCTAAAACACAGCATATGATATTTCTAAACGTAAGGCGTTGCTAATCAATATCTGGTACAATATTAAACTTAATCTCTTATTTATCAGATTCTTTGAAGTGTTACTAATTTTTTCACCTGAAACAATGCTGATAATGACAACCTGTTTCTTTTTTCTCAATACATAAATTAAACATAGAGCTGTTCAATATTACCACCACTATCGAGACCTTTATTTACTACTTTTTATTTATTTATAATAAACTATTTTTTATAATTATATTTTTATACAACTATACTTTTACTTTTTATTTTTTAGTCGTGCACATAAGACGTAGGTTTCTGAGGCGAAGCGGCTACGGATTTCAAGTACAAAATATTTAGCACAGATAGCGTGTATAAAGTCACGTTTATAATAAAAATTCACGGTTGATACACTGTATGAGAAAAAATAATGATATATATTAGCTCTAAGCGACAATTGCTAGGCTTTGAACTAAAATCTTCAGACAAGGATTATAATTTCATCATCACAACTCATTACTGTCGAATCGCTGCGCTTAGGTATTCAGTAGGGTTTAGGAACCAACACGGTCTTCAAAACGGTTTTAGATTAGCACAAACGTGGAATCCAATTGTTAGTTTATGTAAACACATAAACTGCAAAGTCTAGTGCGTGAAGATACAATAAGTGTCGTGTATCGTGATAGGGTACCTAAAACAATAAAAATGAACTAGACGTAGGGTAGATAGATCTTGCACTAGCTTGTCAACGGTTTCTCCCCGCCACCGCAGTTTAGCCGTGACTACGATCCATACAACTGGGTCGAAATATTGGCAATAAATAAAACATATCGTGAGTACTGTTTACATAATAAAATGTATAAATTAATTACGTGATATTAGTTTAAATTCATACGGCCTTCGAGTTATATTGGACTGATTTGACCTTTCAGAATATTGTACAAACTATGAAAACAGCAATATTTCTTTTAACATTTTTCATCCTTGAAGTAATTGATAATTAATTTTAAATAAATAATAAAACAAATCCAAATATACCTGCTAAAACTAGTTTGAAAATCAAAACATAAAAGGATACAAGTTTGGTAGAAATAAGAGAGAATCTTCCATTTATACACCAATATTCCATACGTCACACTCATCAATACTCAAGTTATGTAAGTTATGCGGCACAAAAAATTACTAGATTAATTTATTTCGCACCGTAGGGCGACCGACCGTTTCATAATCGGATTGTGATATACGCTGTGTCGTATGCTGCTAATTGCAATAACCATACTTATGTGGTAACAATCACAGATTTACAACCAATTGTCCCACAACCAATTATTGGTTCAACACGAAGCACAGATATCTCCAAACCAAACTAATATATAATTTTATATATCTATTGTTATAACTCACCCTTACTTCGTTTGAGGAAATTTTTACTTTCGCACATAATAATCGTTCCTAAAACAATTTTTATTCGTTTTTAACACGTGTTTTGTAAATTTTTCATGTATATCCCATACACTATGTGGTAGGCTTGAATCACGCCATTTATTGGTAAAAACCGAATGAAAATTCATGATGTGGATTTTGAAATTATCGCGTTGAGACAAAAAGACAAAGTTTGTTTTATATTATACTCTAAAATAGTTCGCAAATAAGTAATTTAAGTAATAATTTAGTTATATTATATAAAACATTATAACTATATTATTATCTTTTAGTTACTTTTAGCATTTAAAAGAATTAAGGTAAATTGAACAAGTTCCTTCACAACATAACGTCCTATTTTTAAGGTTAAACGGATCTCGGGAAGGCCATTAAATCACAATTAGAAGTAATGCGGGTGAATGCGTGCGCCGACCAAAGGGCTTAAGTGGGACTTACGCGGCTGTCTCTTATTGCTTATATTCTCGCCCCTCGCTGGGATATTGGCAGAATTTTAGTAGAGGCCTTATTTATTACATAACCATGCTTATTTATTACCCAATTTGAAACATCTGAGACAATTTCTTATAACGTAAAATATATGTCCATAGTGAAGATTTGTTTATTTGCATGGAATTCCTCCTAATTCTACAAAATATTATATACATTTGGGTGATCACAGACATTTTCCAATCTTGAGTCCAAAGCAACTGCCTTCATTCATTGAGCACCTTGTTGAACAACAGACGGTACAATGGTACCCGTCCTCTGTCGTTGGAAAACACTGAGCGCTGTTCCACCTAGTTTAATCAACATATTCATGCATGTTGGCAGAATTTTTAACTGTCTGTGAAATACCATTTTCCTTCTAATTTCAACCATGAAATGATTTTACATAATGTATGCACAATCTGTCAGACACGAGTTATTGTCTTCTGTGCCTCAACAACAGACTTATCAAACGTAAAGATTCGTTAATAGGAAAAGAATTTGATTTTATTTATAAGTAAATGCTGAAAATTTCATCAGCAGGTCGCCCCCCTCCCCTGTTTTGTCTCTTAAAAACTGTGCCTTAACTTTTGAAAATAGGTAGTTATCGGTACAACTTTATTTATTTCTAAGTTAATAAGAAAATCTATTCTAAAATCAGAAAATATTAAAACCTTAACAGGGAACTGAAAATACTCCTGGCCATATAATAGGGATCCCGATACCAAGCGAATCCGTTTCGGATTTGACCAGTTTTTTTAACTAGTGAGATTATCACGTACTAGCAATTAAATCAAATCAATTTATTACTTACGGACTCATTTAATTGATAAAACACTATAAAACTTAACGATATTAAAGACATTAAACTCACTGAGCAATCAATTGTAGTAAACAAAATGAAATATAATTAGCGAGGACGTGACGGTGAATTAAATTTCCGCCAGGCGAAGGATTCATTGTCCCTTGTAATAATGTTAAACCTGAGCATCTTTTCAAAGTTTGTACCCGCCTCATAATAAATCCTTCGTAAGAAATCTTATTACTAGTATTTTTTGTTTGGTTTTAAAAGCACAACTTACATTTTTTTTTGCGCCCAGACAAAGAGAAAAGGGCTACCTCCGGAGATGCGCGGGAGGGGGATGGTGAATGCTCATGCATACCAGCGCAGCCGGCTGCACTGGTTATGTGGGACTCCCGGTAAACCTAGGGGCCTACCCACTAAACACCACCCAAGGTTGGTTTTGGCCATACAGTCTCTAAACCTTCATCGGACGCGACCACCCTTAGGAAAGAGGGGCGCTAGCGGTGCCCCCTGGGGGACATCCGTATATAAAATTGACACTGAAGGTGTCGTCCGCAGTGGGCTTGGGTCATCATAAGTATGAACACCATCTGTGGGAGCTGAGATTTGCTTGGTGGTAGGGTTTCGCGTAAGGATTATATTATCAGTATTATTATTAATTCATTAATATTATTATTAGTATTATTATCTTTCCGTGAAGCCTGCGTGGCTAGCTACCACCCTCCTGCTTGAGTCAGCCGCCAAACCCCTCGTCATGTTCCGGCTGGGGGCTTGAGAGCCAGTAAATTCTTTGGTCTTATTGATATCCATGGGCGACGGTGACCACTTACCATCACGTGGCTCGTCTGCTCGTTTGTCGGCTTTTAACATAAAAAAAAAGATCTCAGGCTTGGCCTGGGCCGCCAGTAGGTACTTCAGGTCAGCCGTGAGCTTATCGCAAAGATTGAACAACGGTAGGTAAGCGATTCAGTTCGGAGTTCCCGTATACGCATTGTTAATTTCAAACTATGGAATCAATTCATTAGCATCTCTTGCAGGGCATGAATACTGCTCGCAAATTAGAAGGTCTGAACTGAAATCTGCTACCCTACACCGATTAAGATTGACATTCAGGAAACTTATCCTACGCTTCCTTCTCGACTCGAGGTATCGCGTCAATTATGCCCCTGGTGTTACGAATCACGACGGCAGGGGACACCATCAGGTGGCCTGTCTACTTGTTTGTATGCTTAATGCATACGAACAAATTAAAAAATGTTCTCAAGCAAAACCGTGAACAGATAATATTAATTATTTGGGTGTCTTGATTGTCTAAGAATTTCTGTAGGCAGAGAAAATTTTTAAAATGAAATAAATGATTTTTATTGATATGTATCATTTGGCTATAAATAATAATTCGTATGACGTGTAAAAATATATTTTACATATAATTTAATTTTATATGATAAATTACAACACAGATTTTATATACAGATACATAATTGTTTATGTTAAAGTTCACTACTCAGTTAATTTAATCTCGGTATAAAGATTCGGTAGAGAACTTAAATCTGATAACCTCCGACTCTTTAAAGCAAAGATGGGTCACAAAGTTAAAAGTCATGTTACTTAAAAGGGGTTTAGTGCGGTCGAAAAACTTCACGTAGAGCGAAAGAGGATTGACTCTGCGCACCTGTCCTCGGTATTACATACTTAACCACTTTGTTCCAAGTTGGCTATAGAATATTTTGTATACATATTGGAATGGAATGTAAGTTAAAGGATGAAAGATGTGTGATAGGAGTATGTAACGGAAGATTATTGGTGAAAGAGTGAAAATATGGACGTGAGGGGAATGGAGGAGGAAGTTCGTGTAAGACGAAAGATAATAATTGTTAATTAAGTGATAAACAAAGTAATAATTGATAAATATTACAAAGATCTTCCAAATAAAAAAAAATGTTTTTCTTGAAGACACCCCAAAAAATCTTTCTATATATGTATTTTGTTTTTCGAGGCGATGTTCTTCAGTTATGCTGGGATCCGATAGGTGCTGCGATCGATCAAATATATTTATACGCCGAACTTCGAGTCAGCTTTGAGCATAAATAAACCATAGATTGATTATATTGCTGGAAATAATTTTCGAATGTATTACAGATATATTCTCGACATATGAAGACCAATGTTAATGTCTACACTACCCCTACAAAAACCCAGTATCCTTTTCCTCCACTATGTCTATCCCAAAATTGCACCGTAAATTGTATTTATTGGTAACTGCTACGTTTTTGCACCCAATTAAACACAGCAAAGAGTTTTCACCAAAAGGGCATTAATAATTTTCTTGGTAATTAGAATCTATATTAAAATGATGATATTTATTATCACAATAATATTTAGAAGAGTACAAAATTGAACTCCGCTGATAAACGAACGGTAGTAACAAAATATCCTGTATGGCCGTGTGATTTTTCCACCGTTGCATAGTAAACTCCAGTAGTTCAAATAATCTGTTTCCTAATTTACCGCCTGTACTGTATATATATATATATATATATATATATATATATATATATGCATAAATGACAAATTATATAAACTCAGACGGACGGTTTCATTTCCACACATATGCCTCCGTTGTCTAAAAATATGAATAGGGTAGCCTATTATTATTCCACTCCTTGACTGAAGTCTCGTATTAAAGGTTTTTTAGTTGTATTGTGGACCGAATGACACCCTTGAAGGACCCATGTCACATTACAAAAACCTTTTATGATTATGTAATTTAATACTCATATATATGTAACTTTAATATATTGTTATTTTTTATATTCATTTGATTTTTCTTCACAATTAAACAATATTCATGGACATTATATTTATATTGCTCGTTAATTATTAATAGACATATTATGTTAGGGTATTCAGGTGTTGAGTAATATGTGATTCTTATGTGTAATGGTTCTAATGAATAATTAAATAAATTTTGACATGTTCTTGTAATAAAATTGAAAAAGTGTAAGATTAAATAGTTTTTCATAACAATTCTGATACAGAAGAATATAGCAAATTCTGGTTTATATTCTGTAGCGAAAATCAACTAATTGGATGATCAAATTTAAAGGTATTATATTCTGCGGGACGTTAGAGTTACGCTTTATAAAGGCTTTGAAGCGTTGTTATGTGAAACACCACATTACTATTTTGAAAACGAAGTTTCTTTGAGCCTAGTTTCTTTCTCAGTATCAAGGTAGTCCAGAAATTGTAATTCGTTAGATGTATGGACACCATTGCCTTTGGAGATGTTCGGAGGTAAAGGTCTTATAAAGTGATAATGAAATTAACTGACTTTTATGAATACTAATATAATGTGTACCTATGTATATTGTTTCAATACAAATTATCATCCGATCCAGTCATATAATCAATAATAAAATCAAATAAGCACTTAAATGAAAAACCGAGCTGTGGTGCTCACCTAAATTACAAGCCGCCTGACTTTAGACGCTTATTATAGCGTTATTTAGTATTGTTAGTAAGTCGTATTTGCCAAAATTGAAGCCAAGTAATACATTTTATCGTGGAATTCAATTAATTATGGTAGTTTAATATGACTGGATGATAGAAGGTATTTGTATTTAAGATACGACGATAAATTGAACACATATAGAATTTGACCAGTTGAAGACATGATCTGAAGGAGATAAACGGGAATTGTTGAATTCAGTTACAAATTGATTTTTATAGACTGTACAATGGTAGATTATATTAAAAAATATATTAATTCATTAAAAATAGTGTTGCTGTGCCATTGATATGTGTAAACTTCTAAAGAACTTAAGGATATAAGCCGAACTTTATAACTCAATTAAAATATTAAAGGGTTGCTTTCATTATGAGATGATGACTCCTAAATGCAAATACTTCGATTATGTTCTGATAATGTAAACGGCACCAAAAGCAACCGGTTCAAAACATGTTTGATTTTAAACTAATGTCATCGCGGAATTTATACATTTTATTATGTAAAGGGGTATTACGATTTTTGATACATATTATTTATTGCCAATATTTTGAACCAGTTGCTTGGATCGCGGTCACGGCGAAACTCCAGTAACGGAGAGAAACCGTTGACAAGCTAGAGGTAGATTAATCTGTCTACCCTACGTCTAGTTCCTTTTTCTTTTTTTAAATACCCTATCACGAAACACGACACTTACTGTATCTTTTTTCATTGTTATAATTACATCTAAATTCCGATATAATAATAATTAAATCCTTAAAATCAAATGATAAAAAACGAATCAAAACTTAGATCAACAAAAATGTTTTTGTAGACAAAAATGATAATGAAATCATATTACAAATTATTTTCCATAATAACCAACATTGATTTGCAAAAACATATTTTATATCAAAAATAAAAGTAATTCGAGATGATCAAGTTTTTTACAAGATGGTGCTCTACCCGTATTACGGACGCGTCCGTACCATAAAGTTAATATAGTCCATACTCTCTTACCGGCCCGTCAATATACATATAATTTAAAAAGAAAATCGATAAAATCGATTCGTAAGCAACGAAGTTATGGTTACATTCATAAAAAATATATATACTCGAATATAAAATCTTATACTTTTTTAAAATCGGTTCGAAATCTAAACGAATGAAACGTCTAAAAAGTAACCTTCGAACAATGATCTGAATTACACTTTAAATGAAACGAGCAATTTAAAGATAATACCTACTTAAGTATTTCATATTTCGTTTCGGCGTCCATTTTCCAATTTCGATGTACCCTTTTGACAATTTATCGGAACATCACATTTTCATATAGGCGAGTGGCACGAACTCGGTGCGGTGCGTGCCTCATACATATTCAAATATGAGGAGCTGTGTACGTACAAAGCAGAAACACGGTGCGTATCCGACGTTTTGGAATTACAAAAAGGTACAGCGTTGTGGCAACTGATAAACAACAGCTGATACTTACTCGTATCAACGCTTAGGCTGACACGATGAAATATTTTTTGTGTTATAAGGGTACCTACACGTACGTTCGACGAAAAAACGCAACCTTTATAGAATTATTCGCATTTATCTGTGAATCTAGTATACACTGGATGCAAAAATTTGAAATTTAGTGACAATAAGTTTGGAGAGGTTAGAATCAACCAATGAATTATAAACATCAACTACTTGTAAACTTTGATTTGATGGATAACATTGGAGGTGGGGGAGTTGTAAAAAAATAATAATTAAGGAACAAAAGTTTTGTCAAATATTTATAATATACCAACTAAAACGGGTCGTAATAAAGGATGAGAATATATTTACCATTGTTATTTTTTTTATTACTTACAATAAGACCGCCTTTTGTGTGACATACTTTTAAGAATGTACATATTTATCATCTGTTTTACCATGGTTGCATATTAAAGAATGTATTGTAGTTAAATATTTGAAAAAATATTTGCAGCTACTGTTACAATTTTTTTTTAATAAATTGTACCATGTTAATCAGTAAGACTTCTCGAGAGAGATACATCCCACTGAATAAAACACATTTCTGATGCTCAGGAGTGCAAGCAGGATAATACAGGTATATTATTTTACTTCTTAACAGTATTAAATTTCATTGATCAGTCAGCCTAATCAGTTAGCCTTAAAAAATCTTATCTTTCTAAGCGTATTCAAAAAGTTATCATCAATGGTGTAGAGTTCCCAGGACACATTACCATGGGAGTGCCCCAAGATCAATATTAGGACTAAACACGACTGGTAGCTATTTCATGGTTAAAAATTTGAATAAAATTCTGTGAGAATTGACTGAATGTCGATACTGTAAATTAAAAACTTATGTCACGAATATTATTATGAAAAAACCATATTAAAACTAGATTGCCTTAAAGATAATTCTGTAGCAGTACTAAGTACTACCTGTAACTGTAAGTTGCAAAAAAAAACTTGAGTTTCTTGCAGCTTCTTCTTCCGGAACAACTCACAGAATGGATTTACTGTAGCGTCGACGTAGTTTACCTTTCGAAAAGTGTTTGTAAAAACCAACTTCAAATTAATTTAATATGTATATCCACAGGAAACCAAAATACCAACAAATGCCAGGAGTTTTACATTTAAAATACAGAACATTACCTCACGCGAATCCAAATCGGACTTGACTATTTTTTTCTCGGAAACAATAGATATTGCTTTTACCATCTCATCCATAACACACGATAAAATAATTAAATAATATTCGATTTTTATCCTGTATCAGACAGCCGAAGGCTATACATATATAGCCAATACTTCACCTTTCTCACTCGGTAACGAATGTTGTAATAAATAAAATTGTAAACTTGAGCAAACAAATGTAGATTTAGCCATCCAACCTCTCATGAAATACAAAATAAAAAGTAAAAATATACTTTCAGTAGAAAAACTATTAAGGATTATGATGATAATAAGCGTATATGGATGTTCACGTTATCAAGACAGTCATTAACGAACTACCGACTAAAAAGAAAAAAAAAGAAAACAGATTTTTCGTCATAAAAACTTTAATGAATACACTATACATGACGAAACACGTAACGAAATAAGATTGCACTCAGCCTTAGCTATGGAACGCTAAGGACCATGACTGTTGGTTTTCAGTGTAGTCTTCTTTTTTCGGCGAAATTCAACAAACGCTAGCAATTGATGTGAGTAATAGATATGCTATAATAAGAAAAGAAAATAACATATGAACTTTCTATTACATATATATATATATATACATATATATATATGTAGAAGCTGGTTCAGACTATGAGTTCGGAACCGGATTCGATATTTAAAATTGGCACTGTTGGTTTACTCGGGTGGTTATTATACCACTATATGAACGTGAAGGAACTACGGTTCTGTTCGTCGGTACAGTCTAGGGCTGTATATTGCATAT
>PDGT01000114.1:686189-834021 GCA_003671415.1 Megathymus violae | reverse complement strand
CCCCCCCCTCACACACACTAGAATTCCTTGTATTCCGGGTGGCATGGACATACACAAATATGACATTATAAAACAACTATTTGTGTGTGATATAAAGTCTACCTCAGCTCGGAATCGAACCTGGGACTCTTCGCTCGACAGGGTTACTACCAACTGGGCTGTTGTTATCAATAGATAATAAGTAAGCAGTTGCAGTAAATATGAATAAGTAATTTATAAAATGCCCGATGAAAACTTAAAGAATCGAAATGAGGTTAGGTATTAAAATAAAGTATTAAAATATATTTTTTTGATAAAATTATTTATAATTTTATCAAAAAATTTAATTTTAAATGAAATTCGTGGTAGCGGGCTGATGGGAATAACAATGATAAAAAATAATTTCCAATGTATCTAACTATCTTATGTGTATTTAATACATATTTTATTATAAGACCTTAATTTTTTAATTCCTATTTAATATAAATTTTAATGTTCTTAATTTTTTTTACTTACAAAATATAAATCATACCTACTCGAGAGCCCGCTAACATTACTTTTAGCCGTCCAATAACATAATCTTCATTTCGTAATAGAAGTATTATCCAACTCGCCGGTCGGATGTCACTTCCAACATAATCTAACCGTTTCTAAATGAACTGATTTCGAAACTTGATACACTTTGATAAGCAACCGGCAGTAGAGGAAGTAGTAATTACCAGCGAGTGACATTATCAATAAATGGTTTTTAATGTCATTGCACTCGCCCTTCTACTGAGAAGAGTACTTTGTTTGTATCTCCTTAAAACTGTAGTTTGTATTACACTTAAAAGAAATAAAATATGTTATTGAGATTGTCTAAGTCTAAATGTTTCTTAATTTACACTTTGAAGTCCACAAGTTATTGTATAATAACTGCCATATGTTTACATATTTCATGTTTATTTTTGAAATTTTATTCTTCTTATTAACTTCGAATAATATTTCTGGTACTACTCTCGCCATCTAGTACACTTCGCTGAAACAAATTTAGTTCTTTTTGCAACTGCTGTGCGCTAGTGTCGCGTAGCTTTGAAAGATTGAAGTGGGCTAAATGCTATTTTTAAAATACTTGTATTACATACCAATGTACAGCTTTTGGTTGTTTAGCTGAAATTTTAAATTTTCACATTTTATACAATTTTAAAATTTTACTTTGATTATAATTTATATGATCATTTATAATTAAATACTGTATTTTAAGAATAGTTGTATCTTGCTACGAAAGTATGAGATTTGATATAATATTTTCTTATTGTATTCATCTTTATGGTATGCATTTTACTTAAATCTATGTAATTTTTTTAATAGCGCCCTCTTTTGTTAATATGCTGAAAAATCTTGGCTCGTGTCGAAAAATCGTGGCTGACACGAGCCATGTCTATCGTCATTTCTTTTACTCTTAGCCAAATTTATATACACCTCTCTGTTCCCCAGAATGATTGTACTGCCTGTGGCATTTCGTGCTTCTCACTCTTATCGCATCGATCATTGATCTTTGAAATTCGTCGGTGACTCGAACGGCGCGCGCGCAGTTCTTCGGTCACTGATTTCTATCTCGCTCACTCGCTCGCGCCATGGTTACCGTTGTCTCGTGTTTCTTTTATTGCCGTTTTATTATTTCTTGTAGACGATCACGCGATTGTAAGCTGTCGCTTGGCGCGCACACGTCATGTCTCTTGTCCTTGTTTGGCGTTAAGACGAAAACGATGTTTTTTCTCTTTTCGTCCGGCGCACGTCGAACCGCTGCCGTGCGTCGATGTTTTGGGAAGTGCACCCGCCCGGCGTTCCCACGGTTCACCTTCGGCCGACTTCCTTACGAAAAAAACAAACAAGAGCACTTTGTTGAAGAAAATCGACGTCTGCCGGTGTTCAATGATTAATACAATTATGAACGCGCACGCTGCTACCTACTCGAATTGACAGTAATAATAGATCTTTATAAAGGACACGTGGGTTTTCGACTGGACACAGTTATTTGGTAATTTGAGACTTTGTTTTTAATTTAGATATTGTGTTCACGTACAAAAATGCAGACTATCCCGCAACACTGCTAATCGATTCAATTATGACTGGTCGACATTGATTAGTTAATTCTGAAAATCCATACAAAAACGATAATGCAATTTAATTAAATGTAATAAAAAAGTGATAGAAGGATATTTCGGTTGAAATATTTAATCCATTGATATAATATGTAATATATGTTCTGTAGTGTTATTTTGTAATTTTTTATAATGATTTGACCAGTATTTTTCTTCTATTTATTATACTTGCAAATAAATAACTAGGAAATAAATAATACTTAAAAGATAAGCATTTTCTCTTAAGATCAGTAAATTTTATTTAACATTATTGTGCATTTATGAGTGTAAATTTTATTTTTACAGATGATTCATATAGATAAGTAAACTACTCTGTAAATTTTACAACATGGTCAAAACGTGGCACAGCATATAGAGTAATAAAATCTAACTTTATGGTTTAATGAAACACGTTTTTATAAAAGCATAACGTCGCACTAGTATTAAGTATTAAATTATCAGAAGGATATTTTGATTAGTAACTGGTATAATGATTGTATTAATTTGTAGGTTTGCCAATACATCAATTAAATTACTATGTTATAATGTTGGATGACTAAAGAAGTAGGGAGTGTGCGGCCGATTCGCTTAACGTGAGCGAATATTGAAATTTCTTTACGTTTAATTGTATGTAGGCATGTAGGCATGAATATTAACAAAATAGCAAAGGTTTGAGTCATGCAACACAGCGAACTAGAGCTTGCATCTGCGGTTTGGAATCCCCATTCTACAGTATGTATGTAACCCAATCCCAACGCACGGAAAGGATGCGACAACAATTTACAAGATATATACATAGTTGGCATTTGTTTAAAACTAGATTTCTGTATCGGAGTATAAATACGCCCACAGAAGTTAAATGACTATTCTACGGGGGTAATTAAACTGGTAAGAATAGTAAAAATAGAATGACAATTCAGGAATACGTAGGGGCAAAATTAGTTTTCTTATTACATTAAGGGTAACAAGGTTCAAAATTTTAGGAATCAAACACAAAGCAAATCTTTAAATACTGGCAATAACAAATATTTTGACAGAAAAATAAACCGACTTCAATTTGAAGGTGTTGAATTTCTTGGTTTTATGTCCTGGTTGTCACCCTTAGGGGTGTTTTTTTTCCAAATTATATGAAACTCAAGGGGAAACCCCTCTCAAACAAAATAAATGACGGAGTTCCGAGGTAATAAACATAAAAAAATACAAACAAAGACAGAGGAAAATAAGGATTTTGTGATAATCTATTAATAAGGCCCAGATCAGTGTAAGGATAACTCCGTGCGCTTGCAGCACGCATTTGAATGTTAGCAATCAATTAGCCAATCCAATTCGCCCGATGGGCCTCAAGGACTCAGTGACTAATATGAATTCTTAAAAACAGAACTAATGTTAAAATATATCAATCTTGGCGTTTCCTGAACAAAATACTCCCAACTCACTTTTGTTTTATTATTTAATTGCTTACGCACTGTTGACAAAGGAAGCTATATAATTTTATGGTCAATAAAAATGTAAGTGAGAGCCAATCAGTTTAAATGTCAACCTACATTTCGAATGACTTGATAGTGCATGCACTGGATCGTATCTTTTTTCACATATAAAAACCTATAAAATTGCACACTTAACATTGCATTGGAACTTATTTCAATGTTTTCCACCAAACCCTACATGACTAGGGAAGTGCAATAGCATTTATTTAGGGAACAGTCGCCGGCGTAACAGTGATTTGTTTTGGCGTTGATGTGTGAAGGTATTTATGGTGAAGAAATTATGAAGAGATATTATCAGTGTGTACAAGATCTATGTCGGAGACGTAACGATTCTGTGTTATTAGAGCGGGGAGCAGATGGCGAATCTTCCTTTTATGCGGGACGCGTATTCAATAAACGGGTGTTACGTTGGTGTAGTACGGATACGCTCGTTTCGTTTATGGATGTTTTTGAAAACATTTTAAATGATATCGCAATGTTATTATTATTTGTGATCGTTGTTGTTATTGTTAATGATATTTTATTTATTAAAATCTTATATATACATTATAATATTAGGTATTTAAATATAATATACGTTATATGATTATGTTAGTGAGATGTATGTATGGCATAAGTTAAGAAAATATTCAGAAATACTAGAATAATTCTGTAAAGTAGTGGAAAATATCGCATTACTTATCACGTGTAATGTAATGTAACTTGTAACTTAATAAATAATTCGCAAATAAATTAGGTTTTTAATGCAGACTCCGTATACTTTTTTCTCTTTTTTGTGTGATAGGGTATACTTCGCGTTTGATCCCACTTAAATTTGGAGTAAACGACCACCTCCAGGGCACAGGGAAAATCGAAGTTGGTTTTAAATTTTGTTAAAATATTTACTTGTTACGTTTACAAATAGTAGCCGCACCCGAAATAATCGTTTCTTATTTTATTAGCCGTTTTATAAATTTTCCTTATATCTTAAAACTAAATTTTTGTAGTGAATCATATCTATCCTATCTGTTGGTGGCAAGGGTTTAAAAAATTCATACAGTTGTTAATATAAAAGTGGTTATTTTCTGTAGCCTAGCATTTCATACTTTTATGCCAACTGAATAATTTTAATGAACTATGTAATTTGATTTTTGACGTCCTTGTAGCAAGGAATGTCTAGGCACAAACATGATTACTATCAGATGACCTGCTTGTCCATTTGCCTGTTTACAAACCACCCAAACGGAACGAGGACACGGGCGCATCCATACTACGCTGTCATTTTGCCGGCATGTGCTCAAGAAACAATATCTCCGACGCCAGGTCCCGAGGGAGCGCGTTTCCCACGCTCGCCCCCGTTCTTACACGTGTGGGTATCAATCGCCGTCTTAACGAATTACTGACTGACGGCCATTCATTTACGAGGGAAACTGTAAAAGAAAATAAAAGTGATTTATATATATAATTATACACATAGAACGTTAAGTCTGACTTGTTGGGCCCAATCAAACTACTGTAGATTGTTATGGGATATGGTTAATAATCATAACCCATTCGGAATTACACATAATTGCTCACACACTCACAATAAAGAAATGAAATACAGACATTACCGAATGTTAACTAAAGACAACATATATTTAATATTTAACGTATTGTAACAAAAACTTCTGAAAGTTAACTGTAATAGAATTACCTATCTAATCTTTACGTTTCTTATCTACTATATCTATTGGCAGTTTCCTACATCCAATGAACGTAAGCAAATTCTTTCAAGATATTGGCGGTATATTCCGTTCCACTTTTTCTATTGTCCCGTAATAAGAAGAATGCATAAGTAGTTCGGTTAAATTTACGAAACTTTGTCAATGTAGAGGGGCATAAATCCTTCGCTGACAATTCACATAAAAGTACAAAGCCGCCCATATCAAATATCGTATCATTAGCTATTATCATATTATACGATATATCATTATCCTAAATCTTATAATTTGTAGACGAAAGGAAAATTTTTCTGCACACATTTACAGGGCGCATCTTTACACCACCCAAGTTCGATTCGGACTTGACCAAGTTATTTTTATATAATAAATCTATCGTTTATTTGAACATTGCGAACTTTGTAGCAACAGAATAACTCGAGTCAGGCAAAACCAGGTATCGATGAGTAATTTTAGTGAGAATTAATGAAATGCCATCTGTGGATGCTGTTAGTCACCAGGTAATCGTTGTAGCTAATGGTCATATTGCGGTGTGCTGTGACGTCAGAACGCAGTAAGATCGTGAGAGCCAAGGGTCGCGGGGATCGGAGGAAATGAAGACAGACGGCAGGAACATGGATAGTCCGCGCATTAGATAAAAGTGCGATCGGCGTTATGATCAGCGTGCCAAATAATACTATTTGCACTCCTAATATTGCATAGTGAATTGTAGATATTAGGTGTTACTTTGCGGGAATCAATTACTCCTTTCGCCATTAACTTGTTATTCTTTATGTTAATTAATTTGGAATACATACAAACGTAATTTTCGAAAAGTAAAAGGGTTAGAATTCAACACTACGGAGTAAACAGACGGAGACATTCAAACTACTGCGATATGATTGCTCTTCGTCTTTAAACTGTATCTTCACTTAGATCTGTACAGGCAAAGTGATCCATCGTTAAATGTTTTCGGTAGCAGTGTTCAGCCAGTAAGAAAAATTGACAGCCCGACCCCATTTAGGTCACCTCATTTCTTTTAATTTATTTTCAGCAGTTTCTTAAGCATTTTAATGCTTTAGCGGGAAAGTCGAACAGCATAACATTTGATAAGCCATAATTGTAAGAACTTGCGACCTTCTGGTTCGCCATCTATCCGCCAAAGAACACTGGAATAGCAAGTGCAGTACGCTCTAAATTTCATCAATTATGAGGGACTCGTTAGTGGCTTTCCAAGCTTAACCAAATAGCTTATAAGTTTGATTCACACAGTTATTTGGCTTTACGTAATCCAACACGATGTTTTTTACAACCTTTGGCCCGATTTTATCGGCGCGAAGTATGGAAGTAGTTTAGATGTAATCTCTTAGATTTTGTAAGGTTTCGATCAACACAAAAAAGCCGTAATGGCCACTATCGACTTCTGAATCAATTGTATCGCTCGTTCGAATCGATGTACAGACGTTTCAATATTGTTTTATGACTGTATTGATACCTCGCTGCACTTAGCCTTTCATTTGAGGCGACGCTGTTTTTCAAGGGAATCACGACTTACGTTCTTTGTTCGCGTAACGAATAATCTATTTTATCGGTTTTGAGTTAAGGATGATTTCAGGTTGTTTTGCGTGAAATAATTACATCCTTGGAGGCATTTCTCGGTGAGATAAGTGACAACACCTGTCTGCTTTTCCCACAGGCCACAACCTAACGGATGTCGCATGTCAAATGATCTGAAAACATAAAATGCGTGTACCGCAGGAACACCTACACGGCAGTCATATTTATTGTGTTGGATTTGTTACCAATAAATAACGAACGCAATAAAGTTATAAGCCGTTAAGTCGTAATAAGGGCCCTGTGCTTTTACTTAGCGCTTTTCACAAATCGAGCATGTGTTAAGACACTCGTTGAGTTATTAAGAGTTTATATTATTAGTATGTGTTTTTTTTTGGGATAAATGTTATAAATATCCTGGCAACACTGACCGCCGTAAATTCGGTGGGTTCTCTGCGCGGAGGATTCGGGTTCGAATTGTTTACGTAGTTCTAATTCTTAAAGAACAACATATCTTACCTTCACGAATAATGGTATTTTATCACGAAAGTAGATCCACGTCTTGCAGTGGAGCAGTCGTGAGTGGCTTATTGTTTACCGTTCAAACTTTTATTTTTGTTCCTACATCTTATCATCATATCATCCAACTTATTTTGATTATTTTTTTTGAATTTATAAGTCACATCCCGGATTTCTACCTTCTATCAATAACAATTATAAAAATTAAATATTCTTTGGAACCCCTATTTGTCTGTCTGAATAATTTTAACACTAAAATCACAGATTTAGATTTTCGGCATATTTGTAAGTTAGGTTAAGATCTAGGATAGTTTTGAAGCTGAGAAAAGGATCAGTCCCGGTGGAATTCACCAAAGCAAAGTGAGGATGGTGTAGTGTTTTAAAATAAACATAATTTTGTATTGTTGGGGTTTCCTGTATAGAGACTACAAATTTGTGACGGAAAAAAAACATTAAATATATTTTTATCGGACTGGCACCAGTTTGAGGGCAATAAATACCCAACAATTAATTTTAAAGGCTGATCAATGGATGGACGAATTTCAATAAACACAAAAAATACCGAAATATTAAAAATTCATTTCCAAAAATTCATTCATTTCCAATACAATGTTAACTTCCTAGTAAAACATAATCACTTAAATATATATATAGATGAACTAGTAACTTGCCGTCACTTCGCTTTGGAAATCATAACTCTTAAGTTTACAAATTGTATCGGCACTTGAAACAATGTTTCCCCACGTTTACCAGACGTGTTATTTTTTATCATAATTACTCCATATAGTATAAACGAGACTAAACCGTCTCGCGCGGATAGTCGCAACACTTCTGTCACGACACGGAACAGTCTCGCACGGATAATCGCAACGCTATCCTTTATAAGTTAAAATTTCTTAATGAATTTAAACTCTATTCTGGAGTTTTTGAGATCATATCGTTCAGACAGGCAGACAAACATTTTTTGTACACGAAGTTGCGATGGGAAACCATATTTAAGTCGGTTAATAACGTATAAATATGTAAGGGTCCTACAAACTACATCCTACTCCACAACACATTTTAAGTACACTCATCTAAAGACGAGAAAATCTTACGACTTGTTACGACTTGTTTATTAATATCGATTATCGTGATATCAATTTGTCAGTGAACGCGCAATAATCATTTCCCGTAGGATAAGGTGGCGTCGCTACTTACGTGTCTCACCATCTACGAGAAACGATCAGCGAGTAGTGAAGGCGTTCTACATTTATGAATATCAGATGTCGTGGTTCTTGCCCACTGCATGTTCTGAATGCGACCCCTTGCTACCTCTGCTACGGCAACTTCGAATAAAATAAATATGTATGTAAGCCTTATTTTAAGTAGTTACATTTGTTGAGGTACTGTGACTGGATAAATGTTTCTTCTTCTTCTTCTTATACCTTTATAAGTCACTCTGAGTATTCTGTGTTAGTTAGTACTAGCAGCTAAAGCGAAAAAAATGTCGGTTTTTTTTAGTATTTTAATATGTGTATTCATGTCGCTTGTTACACGAGTAGGTAAATCTAGCGCGGGGAAATGTGATTCTATTTAATTATTGTTCAATTCAGTATTATTTTCACGTATAACAAACATACATATAAACACAAAACAATGGGCAGATTGCATTAAATAATTTAAATTTAATAATATTTTAATCATCTTTACAAAGAAGATATTTTTTACTTATTTTTTTCTGTTGTTGTTTTTATTGACACGTTTAATTGACCTCCTTACAACGGTGGTAGGGTTTTGATGTTGATGTTTAAAATTTCGTCCATTAATATTCTTAGGTCACCACCACACGGCGCGTTCTTTATTCGTTTATCGTTTTCTTTGACAGTGAGACAGATCCTCTGATCAATTCGCCGTCGGTTCAACGGTGCGGTAAGGGCGTGTTTTACGACGTTTCATTTGTTTCAATGCATTAACCATCCATTGCGAGTTGACAATTGCACAGATTGCAGGATGGTGACTAACGCGATCGTTTAGACTTTACATCCATCATTTCGAATTGGCGCAATAATTGCAATTAGGAACTAAGTGTACACTTTCAATTACGAAATGTTTGTGAATTATTTCTCGGTTACTTTACACGTCGTTTAACGTTTATAAGTTAACACAGGGTGTTGAAAGTCACACATTAATTACGCAGCTAAAACAAAACTTCCAAGTGGCGCTTGTGGTATTCTGGTGCGCTTCTTTAGAGTAATCTTATTTTGAAAATTGTTAAGTTATTTCGAACGTACATTATTCCGGATTATCATAGGAATATATCTTATGTATAAATTGGCTACAGTCGTGATGATATTTATGAATTTTGCCTCGATTTGTGTTAATTTAGGTCTTCATATTTATTAATTGAACAAATGCAAACAACAATTATGGAAAAAAAATCATCTAGATAATTTTTGAAAGAAATTGAAACAATTTGAAATTCACAACATCTACTAAGATGATAGTTGCTCGGGTCGCTAATGTCGTACAAGCAATTAAAAAGTCGATATATCATAACTCTTCATGATAACATACATCGATAATATTTATGGACATAATAATGTTTGCCTAAAGAAT
Source organism: Megathymus violae (assembly GCA_003671415.1). Classification (NCBI taxonomy): domain Eukaryota; kingdom Metazoa; phylum Arthropoda; class Insecta; order Lepidoptera; family Hesperiidae; genus Megathymus; species Megathymus violae. The sequence continues at coordinate 824,082 of PDGT01000114.1, read as the reverse complement.
CATTTGTTTTTAAAACGTTATATGTGGATCAATCAACTAACACACTGGGCATCTGCCTTTCGACCATAAGAATAAGAGAGAGAATTGTGCTATTCTGCCTCCTATTTAAAATTATTATATACTGTGGCTTACTTTAATAAAGGTAGAATTTAATGAAATGATTTTACAAATACATTTTATTTAAAATAAACAGACCAACCGCACTGGACATTTCAGATCGAACCGACCTGATTATGTCCAACGACAGCTTTCAACGTGAAAGCCATAAAAACAATGGCAGAAATAAACGTGAAACAATTAAATTGGTAAATATAATAAAATAAAACATCACAGTTAAATGAGAAAAGGCCAAAGCAGGAAATAGCTGATAAAGGTTACACGCAGTTTCCGGTCAAGTTGAAGAGGAAAAGAAAGCCGTTCGCATAATCAATCTCCGATAATTATTGCACTGTGCTGCGGAAATGAGATGTTCGTTATATCGTCTTAAAAACAATATCCTGTTTCTTAAATAGTTTTATGTTACACAGAAGCCTCGGTTTATTAATTGATTCTGTGATTTCAATCCTCTAAATATGCTTCTCCTTAACTACTGACATGCCTACTGAGATAGAGTAAAAAATTCTAGAGTTTTAAAGGCAAATTATTAACGTATCAGCGTAATCTCCGCCATCCTAGCTTACATCAGATATTAGAAAACATTGGATTTTGTTATAATATTTATGATGATAATGTATAGTACAACTTATGATCTCAGCTTTTAAATCTCATTCAGCTCTTGCTTATTAATCGAAAAAATAAGAATTTTTTTATAGATTAATTATTATTAAAACGATGATATTACACATTTTCTAAAATCAAATATAGCAGGCATTTTCACTCTTATTTTTTATATTGTAAATAGTCCGTTTAATTTTATTTATGTAAACTTAACTAATTACAACATAAAATATAATCGTAAAAAGGGCATTTAATGCAATATTAACCAGTAACCATTACGCTTTACGAAAATACATTTATAAGCAACTATAAAAGTTATAATCCTACGTTTTATTTTTGGATTCATTATTATAGTCCAGAATTGTCTCACCGATGCGTACTGGTCTTCTCTTACAACGTAAAGTGTAAATGTTACTGCTGAAAATGCTGGACACGAGCGGTTTGACGTCACTCGCCTTTGGGAATATATGAAGAAATTTTATGTATGTAGGTTTCCTTACAATGTTGTCGTTCACAGTAAAAAAAAATATTATACGCATATACCTTGAAACACTTGAGCCGCATGCACGATTCACCCACGACAAATGTTCAAACAAGCAGGCTTCCATTATTTATCTTTGGATGCATAAATTAAATTAAAAATTATATAAAACCACCAAATGGTGTTATTCGGCTACTGTTTAAAATTACTGTTAGAAATCTGGTTCTTATTTATAACCGTTGAAGCTATAGAATCACTTCCTCATTTATCAAAATCAAACACTCACACTTCGAATGTAAATTGTTGGAATTTGTTGAATCGTCGAGAATTACTTTAGTCGATCGCTGAATGAATACTTACTTTACATATAAAATTTATCGGGTTTCATTTAGTGAATAGTGTAATACGTTTTTACACTACTAGAAATTGAGTTGAGTTCATTATTAATTATTGAGTTGTATATAAATTAATTTTGGTTGTTAAATTGTTCTCCTGCACCGGTACCTGCAAGGTGTAACACAATTGCTTGTGGTGTTGATTACATTTCGTTTTTTTATTCGATTAATACATACATATTTTTTTCAATATTTAGTTTAAAACCTGTATGTTATGAGAATTGAATATAAGGCAATCGTAGATATTTTTCAATTAAAATGTCCTATATATATTAATAATAATAATAATATTTATTTTCTCAAAAAGGTTTAACAGTACAATTTTGCCTAATTCTATTACAAATGATGAATTACTTTATGAGTATACATAATATCCATCATCGGCAAGTTATTCAGTCCTCCATACAAGCCGGAACTGTATGACGGCAGGACAGATTCACTCGTCGTTTGAGGGTACTATTTGGGTACCTTATGAACATAAGTATCCTTAAATTATAGACTGCGTCTTGCGTATATTAATGTATTAAGTTTATCTAATATAATATGAGTTTTTTTGTATCGTTTTGTATTCGTGTGTGTGTGTGTGTGAGTGTACGTTCGCATGAATGTGTGTCTAGAACACAGTTTTGAAGAGCAACTCTGTGTCAACATAAGACATTATTTGTAAGTAGTTACCAATTTTCCTTTTTTAAACATGTTTAGAGAGGCCTATTGTATTTATATGTTCATAAATTCATCAGGTGCTATATCCGGATCTTTATGGGTTAAGCAACAATGGTCCCAATTCCAACCTTCTAGCTCCCTAAGAACGGCTGGCTAGTCAGTTTTGCGGATAAGTCGTTGTTGCTTACACTTAAATTGTACGGTATGTTTAATTCGTCATATCCCATAAATTGCAATTTTTCAGTTAAGTCACTTTAATTCTAAAGGTGCGATATATAAACTTATATGTATATGGGTCGAATCAATTTATTTCTCAACAAACGATATCAAAAAAGGTGGATAGTTAATGAATTATTTTTGGGAACTTTGAGCATATGAGGAGAAATAAATTGTCAACATTACGTACGTATTCTTAAACATGCATTTCTAGTCCGTTTTGATTAAATATTTCAGATCTGTAATGGGTAACATCGTGTCGATGTCCAAGATATTATCTACGGCCGTCGTATAATCCTGTACATGTCCTATAAATCATGGCTCACTAGACGAATTCTAAATAAACCGATTCGATACTTGTGAACGTGAATTTTGACATATGCCGTTCTTGATAGCCTTTATGTTTTCCGATTACCTGATGAAGCAACTATTGCACCGTGGGAAACTTATACGTCATTGAACACTTTGGATTGGACACTGAATCTTAAATGCACTCAGACGCCTGTTTTAAATTTCAATAAAAATATATTGGAATACAGTCTATAAACATTAATCATTGGAAATGTCATCAATAACTCAGAGAGTATTTTATTTTAAAGTTCGTAGGTGTGCTGTCATACTTTCAGGTATTTTCAGGCGTTTTCTTGTTTTGTTTGTCACTATGTAAGTACCGATGGGTTAAACTGGACTATACTGAACCCAGCCATCGATCATAAGTGGTCGTTAGCCATAGCCTCGTCCGTTGGTCAGCAGGCTGCGTCACAATGGGAGGTTGGATGGGACTCAAACATGGGTGGAGACCCCTTACATCCTAAAACTTAACAACGTTTCTGATATCATGTCGACATAAGTCGTTTGCAGTGCCCTGCTGCAACTCATAGTGTCATGTTTCATCATGCATAAACTGGTGATGGTGAATGAATCACTTTTCTATCGAGTTTTGATACAAGTTTGATACGTTTTATTCGGAGCCCGCTACTTCGAAGAAATGAGTTTAATGTCCAGTCGTAAACATATAATCAGTGTCAATAGACGCATTAGGTTCACGAGAACCTGTAATGTACCTATATTTTACTTTTATTAATAAAGAAATAAACTACTAACAATGCTTATAACAAATTACACGTCAACACTTGTAGTTGTGGATTACATTGAATTTATGAATATGTAGAATGCGTTACAAAAATTGTATCTTTGTTACTTCACGTATGCGATCAATAGCTAACCTAACTTAAATTTGCTAAATTAGAAATGTAAATTGTCACCAGTTAAGTGAAAATATTTACAAAAGTAAAGTATGCAAAATTATACGATTATAATTATATAATATTTATATTATATATACGATTAATTATATATACGATTATAATTATATATATTAATTATAATATTACGATTTAATAAATATTACACCGTGATTAATGTGTGCATTGTATATACAGTTATGTTTTTTAAACAAGACCCAGGAAGTCAATATCATTCGTCATCATTACAACCCATAATTGTCCCACTGCTGGGCCCGGGACTTCGCTCAGAATGACAGGAGTTAAAACTATAGACCGCCACGCTAGTCAAGATCGAGTTGACAGTCTGCACACGTCTTTGAGAACATTATCGAGGACTCTCTCATGCGCTGGTTTCCTCGCGATGTTTTCCTTCACCAAAGCGAGTGACAATTAATTTTTAATAAGCACTCATGTAATTTGAATAATTAGAGATGCGTGCAAGACTTGAATTTGAGTCTCTCGTACGGGAGACCGTCGTAAAAATCACAAGGTTACCACTGTTATACTTTGTCATTATTTTTAGTTAGTTATGTTCAGGAGGAACCCAAAATTTGTTAGGTATAATATAAGCAATTAACTACGACAAAAGTCATTAGCACGAGGTCAAAGCTCCTTGATGTCGCACTGTCATACTAATTAAAGTTTTAGAAGAGTAATTTACAACTTTTACTACTCAAAGCTAAATTATCCGACGTTTCTTGTAAACACGAAAAGCTAATTGAATGATAATTAAAGTTAAAAAAATTTAATAGACTTTTAGAAAGTCTTTTTAAATAAATAAGTCCTGATAGTATCAGAAATGTACATAATAACTGAAAAGTAAAGTGTTTTTAGGAAATATTTTTCACAAATTAAATTCACAAATATTTTCACAAATGATTTTTACGATTTTTTTAGGAACTGTCAGAATTGCCATATGACAAAAATATTGTTTACCAGAAATTGTTTTTATTTTAATTACCAATTATTTAAATTTTTCTTTTCAACACGTACCCCTTTCATACCACTTCTCCCGTATGTATAACGAAATTACAAGAAAAATTAATACTTTACTCTTTGGTGCACTATTGGGTTATGTTTATTTAGTTTAAAGTTAATTACCAACTCTTATAAACTGCAAACATGACATATCTACATCTACATACATACAAACTTTCATGTCTTATTTTACTGCTACGTATCATCAGGTTACCAGTCTGCTCGCTTGTAGGGCATTTAACTTAAAACATTTGGTAGCGACCCTGCCTGCCGAGCGGGGGAACCCGGGTTAGGTGCCCGGTCGCGACAGATGATTGTTTGTTCTCGGGTTAAGGTCAATTGTGATGTCGTATTCGTGAACGCCCATGCCACCTGCAACACAGGGAATTCAAACGAAAGGGTTTGAGTGTGAGAACATTTTATTTATTAGCTGTATGTACATAATATGAATGTAATATTCTCGTCAAATTTATTACCATTTAATTATATTTTTGCCCACATTTAAATAGCATCACATCGTACATGTTTGCAAAAATAATTTATGACGCTAGGTTTGTTATGTTACTTAAAACTTACTATATTCTAAACTCGTGACCCTGCTGCGTCATTCGAAAGGTCTGACGCAGTAAAGCTGTTGTATTGCTGGGTGACTGTTTTATTTAAGTAATTTGTGTCGCGTAATTATGAATATAACATGCACCATGTTGGATTAGATTCGCGGCTGCATTTGCAATGAATTACTTATTGGAAACTTTCTCCATTGTCAGTGTTTATTGCAGGATGTTAGGTCATGCCTTAGTGTTTATTTTGACTAGGTACTATTATTTTACGTAAACTCGGAGCAGTTGTGATTGTAATACCATATATTTGTTAGTGAAAATGTGCTTTAGGAGGTTTTAATTGTAATAAAATCATACAAATTATACCTACTTACTGTAAGGTACGCGTGACTTACTGACAGGCACACAACTCTGCAACTGCAACATCGAAAAAAGTTTTAAGTTACTTTCGTACAGGTAGTTTAAATGAATATTTTTTTTTCTTTGTAATGATGGTAATATGATTTTACTAACTTCTAAGATGACCTACCTACACTTTATTATATTATAATATATAAAGAATTTGAAGTTACTTTATAGTATTTCAACGGTTTTTTAAAATTAACTGGTTGAAATAAATCAAAATGTGATACCGATAATGAGCCATTATAAACAACGATCATATCAAGCGCGGAACGTTTTGTTTGGGAAGCGGGTGATTATTGACATTAATTTATTTCACCAATATTCAAATTATATATATATATCGGCGATGCCAGTAGTTTCAGCAGCATTGTCGAACATAGCGTAGGCGTATAATCGTTTAACACTTTTAATTAATTGTTAACAAACTCTTCACACCAGGCAAACGAAACCAATAACAGTTCCCAGTGCGGAGGAACCGATCACTTCGACCGCAGAATGTAAACTGAGGCTTCATCCACGTCACTCCACTAGCTAGGCTCTGTTGTAGCACGATGTTAGCCGAGTATGACGTCATCGCGGCGGTGCTGCCATCACTCGGATATCGTGCTGAGTTTCGTTTCACGTCTATACTAATGACCATCTCCGACATATACATATATTAGTATATTAACACCTACTTTCTATGTGTAACGAAGAATTACCGAGGATTTTGTACTGTGGAAACAAACCGATATGTAGGTAAATGTAAGCAAAAACGCAATCTGCTTACACCGCCATTACCATTAGCGGTCACGCGTGTTTCGGCTTATTGACCACAATAAGTCACGAGGCCCTATCGTATTGAGGTTCTTACTCGCGATTCCCACAGCACAGGTGTCAAAGAGCCTCCGGGCCAATTTAAATCGCATTACGATGATAACTCAATTGTCATCGGATTATTGAGTGCAGAGCTGAAATCGCGAAGAAATGCAATGACGTATAACACATTAAATATAAAACGACGATGTTCAAGAATCCGGCAACTTGGTAATCATTGACGAAATTTGTTACAACTCTACTATTTTGGTCAGAAATTATGTATGTAAAACCATGGATCATGAGCAAAGTTTAATTTTGGACAATACCAACGTTAGACACTTCTCACATACTTGTTACTTTGGGTACTCTCTTCGTTACTGAAGATGCCTAAAGCTTATGCTCTCCAGAACTGTTCCAGTATGGATTACCAGAGGGATTAATAGGATTCTTATGTCATTACGATGTAAATATCTACCATCCGAATGCGTTATTTTGTCGACGACATTTCATTTTAGGGTTACAGCCGACTAGGATTGTGAAACGTGCTCTCTGAAGTACCAATACGGTTAAAGGCGTTTTGTTGATCTCTTAAGATTTATGTAAACCCTGGGGCCATTCGCTTTCTATATCAATTAATTGGTAGCTTTCGGTAGCTATTGTATTATTGCAACTGGTAATCTCACCACATTCGTTACGTCTAATAGTAGGTTTTCTATAAGTTTATGTATTTGTAGCCCAAGACGGTACCGTTTTTTCATAGTTGAAAGAAAGTAACAATCAAAAGTTAAAACCGGCGTTAAGACTATTTAAGTGTGAACTAAATAAAGAAATGAGATTCTAATTTTTGTTTTCTATATTATCAGAAATCTATTCTATGCGTTTCTAGCTCGTCGCAATATAAGACCTCTCAGCATTACTTATGGAAATGGCGTCCAATAAGGTTGATTTAAATGTTAGCGTTGGTGCCCCGGCCAAGGGGGCAAATTGTCCAATAAGGGTACACCATTACTATCGCAACAAATAATGCCACCGCATTTTAATGCGTAAATAGTTCATCCCTGATACGGTTCGTTTGCGATTACGTTTTTGTTACGAATGATATGTGGAATCGCTCCGGGGCGTAATTACAGATGTTCACTCTTCGGCAATAAATAACGATGTGTATCTTAGCTACTGACAAAAAGAGCGTATCTTTAATAACGACAGATATAAATAGATATAATGTATCTATTTACCAATTAGTGGACTAGACTTTAATGACCGCAGTTTATTAGCCCACCTACTTACTGTTCATGATGGTGCTCAAATAGATGGTAGACATGATTATAAGTGTGGTCAAATAATAAGAGTCTTCCTTCGCCGTTCAACATACGTACAGAGGAATAATTGTCATATGTAGGTTTTAAGTTCTCAGTGGTCAAGAATCGGGCAGAATCTCGGCAAAAGAAATGTCCCTCCATTACCATACCTATCACAATCACTGGAAAATGGTTCTGCTTTCAAATTATTTTTTATTAATAATAAAGCTCGTCAAAAGGTACCAAACGAAAGAAAAATGAAAAAAATCGGTTGATAAATGGACGAGAAAAACTGGCACAAAGTTTTCTCGTCGTTCATATTAATACATAGATTATGGCCAGTTTAAGAGATCAGATTATAGATTAGTTAGATTAGATGTTTTATTTTTATTATTTCGTGTCAACACATGTATCTACGTACACGCGGTCTACACCATCTTTTAAAACCACCTAAAAATACGACAAAAATGGAATGAACTGTGCTATAAACTATAACGTGACTTAAGCGCTATATTTGTGTATTATTGCAGACGCATGTAAATAATGTTTTAAGTATGTCGATCAAAGTGCAACATTTTGTACTGTTTTAATATTTATTTCTTATAGAAGCAATCTCCCACTAGTAGGTTAAAATCTAAAACACAATCGCATCGTGCCCTCTAGCTCACACAGCATATTGTCCGAAAAGGAAAGAACTATTATAGATTATGTTTTCAATGGTATATTGTGTACCACTCTACTTTGAGGTGTGACACGCGACCCGTGTCTGGAGTCATATTTCGCGCACTGAAGCATTAAAATGTTATTGTATAAGTAAATACTTTTTGCAGTCTATTTGACCTTGCATTTTTTCTGTTGGATGTATAAAATTGCATATAACATCAAAATTACGTTATAGTTATCCGATATGTTAGGCGCCACCTAGATCCAAGTTTTTAGGTATATTATTGATGATCATACTCTAAAACAACAATGTTTACTTGGATTTGTTGCCGTTTCTTCTTTCGGGATTACTTCAATGAATGAAACGAATGAAATGAGTAAAACGAGTGAAATAATATTTAGTCCAAGTTGGTCTTCACAAACACTTTGCACTAGGAAATGCTTCTGAAATAGCGAAATTTGACGGTCATAAACAAAATAATTAGCAATGTTTTGGTGGGGGTACTGTTAGAATCATAAGAACTGTTTCGCGAAGCTATACCAGAGCGGGTTATTGGTTAACATTAAATGTAGATATGACGTGATTTTACTAAAGTAACGCGCACACTAACAACTGGTTCGCATTTAATTTTTTATGTATCCAGTTTCACACGCTCGTGTTAAGTGCTCAGTCATCAGGAGTGCAAGGAGCAATATCCTGTCAGACATTACCATCGAAACTCGAATTTGTAAGTAAGTAGATCATGTAGATGAGTAATCCAGCTGTATCGTACTAAATCTTACAGCAGTGGATATGTTTTTTTAATTTATATTTACTTTTAAATTTAAATCGAGCTTGAAAAATATTTTAAATCGAAAATGTCCGTTGAAATAACTCGCAATAATAATCACTATTCAATTGATGCTTTTCAGCTGTTCTTTTTTGACGTAGAAAACTTACAATGATTACAAAAACAAACACCTTCAGTTCAAAAACTAGAATAATTTGGTAATATAATCTATTAAATAAAAGAAAATATTTCCTATTAAAAAATTAAATTTACCTAATTAAGTAATCAGAATGTTGACTGTATATTTAAAGTTAAGGATTGTCCTTTAATTTTTAATTACTATATCGGTGCCAGAAATATAAATATGAAGCGCATGAACTTGTCGATTCAATAGTACGAGGGTAATCAGGACAGGCCAAACCCGCAGGTCAAACAATTTTAGCTCCAGTCACGCACAGTTCAAGGGATCTAGAAAAAACGGAAGGAGTCCGTCAAGTGAAGTTAGTGCACAATTAGTCTTAGTTTACACCCTGGGTGCCGCCGCGTGCGTGTGTCCACATAGGCACTTATTAACGAGCGTCTATATCACGCGATATCATATTGTGCGTAATGTACTTGCGCGTACATTGATTGTATCTTTTATATATAAAATTCTTTTGGGTGTGTCTATATCAACAAACTCCTTCTGAACGGCTGGACCGATTTAGTTGATTTTTTAATGATTGATGGATGGTTTAGATTGACAGTTACACTCGGTAGTAGATAGCGATGCGGACGGATATTCCACGAAAATTGTTTTAACCGGCTTCAAAAAAGGAGGAGATACTCATGTCGTTTGCATATTTTTTAATGTTTGTTATCTCAGAATTCCGTAATGTATAACAGATTTGAAAAATTCTTTTTTAATAAAGTATACTTTCCCGTTGGTCCCATTATTATTTTAAAGAAAAATACCATCCCTGTATATGAAAAATAGGATATGAAACCGAGAAATCCACTTGCTTCAAATTAAAGTCGTTGTTTTTCTTAAATTATTTATTTATTTCTTTCTCAAACCGCTACTAGCAGGCAAGCTAACATTCGGGCAGGATAAACACGCCGTGCCCACTAATGTTTAATGAGAGCTCAAATTTGATAAGAATATTGAATGGAACGTACCTAACTTATAGTGCCAAATAAGCGAATTACGCAATTATTTATATATTCATTCTACTTCATGACGCTTGAATTATTGACAAATATCTCAAGACTGCAGCCGTGTTCTGTGTAAATAAGCATGTTTTTAAGAGGTTTATTAAAAAATACAAAAGAATTTTAAGTATTTTTACAAAATAGTGGTACTTTTCCATAATAACAATTAACAAGCGAGACGATTGGTCTCCTGATGGTATGTTCTCTCCGCCGTTCGTGGATGTGGTAACGCCAAAGGCATCCCGGCGTGTTATTTATCAAGAAATACTCAAGTGATCCGCTTACATGGCGACATTACGATGAAACAAGCAATCATTTTTAAAATAGAGAACTGTGAAAAATGGATAAATTTATCAACATTTGGTTACAGAGTAGATATAAATAATTTTTAAGGAGATATTTTTGCTCCCAGCCTCAGTCAATTTAAATTAGTTTTTTTTATTGTAATAACTGACAAACGAGCAGACGAGCCACCTGATGGTAAGTGATCACGGCCGCCCATGGACATCAGCCAACCAAAAGTATCACTGATGCGTTGTCGGCCAGGAAATGAGAAGAAGCTAAGTAAGGAATTACAGGCTCTCAAGCCCCCAGCCGGAATACGACAAGTCGTTTGGCGGCAGACTCGAGCAGGAGGGTGGTAGCTAGCCAGGCAGGCTTCACGGAGAGAGAATAATACCAGTAATAATATTAATTAATTAATAATAATAATGATAATTTTATCTTTATGCGAAGCCTTACCACCAAGCGGGCTGGCTTCTGTCGCCTCTTACGACACCCTGTTCTGCCAGCGTAAGATTAGGGGGAGTATTATTGGCCGCCCCAATACAGCCAAAGGATTTTTTGTACTTAAAATTATTTGTGGTTTAGTTTTTTAAAAATAGTAAAATAAAAATCGCTTTATCAATAGTGAATGTAATAACGTTTATATATCAATAACTTGCAATCTTTTATCTACTCTATAGAAATATTATCATTTATTATCTTAATCTGATCCTAAAATAAATTGTTTAACACCTGATCGATTTCATTTGAAATACGCCGAATGATTGACAGAGGGTACTTGGAAATATTTTTAAACATTTATTTATGTCAATGGATTTTAGCACATAATAAACGTTGTTTAAAGCTATGGTCATTGAGATTTTAATAAAGTCAACAGTGATATTTTGTCTTTTTTAAATGACAAAATCGTGAGTATACTCTTCGTAATGTATAATTAAAATAAAATTTAAAATCACAATCAAAACAATCCTTAAAATTATTTAAAACAGTGATAAATGAGTAATAAAATAGTTCACGACATATAGATATAGTTTGTCAGTTGAATGTATAGTTTTAATCAACATGAAGATAGTATTTATGCTTAAAATGAGTAACTCATATTTAACAAGAATATTTGAAAAATAATGTCATAAAAATCCACCTACATATATTTCTTCTTCGTCTTCACGTGCCATCTCCATCAAGGAGATCGGCGACCATTTGTCGATACGTCCCTTTATCAGCAGTCATATGAACTAGCTTATCTGTGCTTTTAACCCGCAGCCAGTCCCTTATATTTCTAAACCATGAGATTCTTCTTCTACCTGGACCTCTATTTCTTTAATTTTGCCTACATATTTGCGTCACCTATTTCGTAAATAAGAATAAAGATATTCATATTAGAGTGTGAAGAAACTACAAGCTGGTTATAGACTATCAAACTAAGAAAGTTATTTTTATTGAATATAATCATTGACCAATCCTGACCAGTTACCAATTATAAGTCTCACGTAGATTCTACCTTGTTCCACTCCTACAGAGATGATAAGTAAGCGTAAGAATAAGATAATTACAAGACAAACAACACCCACGTTACTCCCTACATAAGGAGAAATATATATTATCAAAGATTTCGACCGATTACCGACGGTTACAATAAACGCCAACCATGTTACAGTAGTTAAAATTTAACTAACCAGAGATATGACGGTAGGCTGGACTTTTGTTATTATTAGTATATACAATGTGCCCTACCGCGAGGTGACCGCCAGACGTTTTTTGAGTATTTGCACATAAATATTCATAAGGTCCTATCGATTGGGTTTTTTTATTGAGTTTTTTTAGAAGCACCTGAGTTGTTGCAATATTTTCATGATATAAATTTTTTTGTGGTTACCGTTTTATTCATTCAATTTTTTTAATTATTACCTGTTAACACAGTTCGTCGATTCAAGGTATTAAACCTTTCAAAATTCAGATACACACACACAGACACACACACACACATACACATTACCACATTGTATAGCCTTAGCTTTTGACGTTTTTCTAATGAAGGTCGGTAAAAAAATGGACAAGCTACCCAATGGAACGTAATCTTTGTTGCCCATGGACCATCTTTAACAATCTTTGGCGCGTTGCCAAACGAAAAGATTAACCTTCTAGCAAACTCCCTTTCAAGTTTTGAAATTGACCTTCGTTAACATATTTCACAAACAATTTAAGGGGTTTCTAACTAACCAAACAGGTATAAAACTTTGCTATCGCAACGCCTAATGTCGTGTTTAAACTGAAAAACGCCTCTTTGCTATTGTTAGTATGTTCCAGCGATCTGTAACAGACAGAACTTGGCGCTAGTATATTCTATATAAATAGATATATTCTATATAAACGAATGGACTCTTACACTATACTTTAGACTAGCAAGCAATATTTGTGTATTTGTAATAAATTTACAGTATCAATTCCACAAATATGCACAAGTACAGTTGATAATATTACAATGAATGGTTTGTATGGAAGCGAGGCGCGCGCACGCCTACCGCCACGCCCGCACGGAGCTAGTTGTGCAAACATTCACTCTGATGTTTAGAGAGCGTAATGTACACTACTGTATCGCACTACGTGTACATTACACCCACCAGCACGCCACAAGTCACCTTCACAGTACTTTTGTATATATCGGTAGTTATACTAAGGGAAACTATATGAACGATATGCCTTTATAGTTTTAAGGAATTTTTTAATGTCGAACAATACACAAGGTACAACATAAACAGATCGGTCTAGAAACATGATACGGGAGATGTATTTTTATTTTTATAGCGTTGATGAGCATTGAAAAACTAATTTAAGGAAAGTGAAACGGCTCCTGAGACGTTGTCGATAGAAAATCCCTTTGGGCATAAGGTTTATGTTTCAATACACAAGTGTTTCTTATGTTGCATGTCTGAATGTCATGTCATGTGTCACCTTTAATGACATATCAGATTTATTTTTATGGATATAGAAGAGCAAATCAGCATTAGGACATAGATTACGGCAAATGTTTCACTATAGTATAGATATCAAATAAAAAGATATACAAAGTATAGATCGCTATTGCTGAAGAATACGTCGAAACACATAATTAGTAAATATCTGTAATCCTAACAGCCGTGAAATCGAAGCAATTTCTTTTGCTACAGATTTAAGAAAATTGATGATATCCGTGGTATTATCTCAGGTGAATCATACAAATGTCATATCTATACTAATTTTTTTTTTGTAAATTTTTATTTAGGTAGACTTTGTAGTCGTCTATAAAATGGTCACAATATATTTTTTTTAATTTATGACTGTTTGAACTCGTATATCATAATCAATGAACAGATATTTTTAACTTATATTATGAGTCAAAATTTAAAATACTCGTCATCTCTGAAAACGGAGCTCTTTCTGTGCCTTTTCCTAAACGAAGCGAGTGAAAGCTACTAGCTATGCAAATTTATGTCAACAAGCGAGCGGGTTATCTGGTAAGCAGCCACTGCCACTCATAATTGTTCGTAACCAAAGGGATCACCGATTCGTTGATAGCTAAGAAGGAAGCGAGATACGTGAAAATTTTTAATGATTGTTTGTACAAAGGAAAAACCAGATAATGAGGCAGTTAAAACTGAATCATGCGCTAGACAAGTGAAAATTATATGTAAGAAAATTATATGTAAGTGTTACGGAGCACGGGGACGTCAATCTAGAGGGTTCTGACGCCGTTACCTTACTGGTTGTTCTGTACGACGACCGGGCACTATGAGCAGGTAAGGTTAGTTTGGGCTTTATCACTATCTAGAACCCTAAAATTATCACTATGAGAACTCTATCGATATTTATCTTTTTTACTTGCTATAAAACAGCAAATAATACATTCGACAGTAACTGAGGCACGTTTCGCAAAACACATTTCATAAATCACCTGGCCATCAAAAAGTTCCTTACGGAGTAATAACATTGACTCTTACGAAAATTCATGGCTTTAAAAACCTCATATATCCGATGGGTAGATATAACTAATAATATGGGCAAAATACATAAATACTAAACAAAATATTACCTAATCGTAATCTTTACACAATGTCAAATTGTATTACGCCGGCATTCGTATTTTATTATTTGTACAATGATAACAAACGAACTTGTGCCCAGGTGTGGCTACTACGCTTTAAAATATCATATTTAGGTATCAGTCACGCAGTGCAACAACCTGTTTACTCGGTTCCTACACCTAACTCGATATTTTTTATATCAAGTGCCGAAAGCAAATATTAAAGTTTCATATTGATTTTTTCAAGATTATACGGTGATATTGTGTTATATCAATAAATACGAGTCGTTCGCGTCGAGTTCAATACTCCCGTCGCTTAGGTAACGCAAATATTTGAAGTTAAGTTTCTGGAAATTGATACTCGATATGCACTTTAGTTTTCGTGGTGGCTGTGCGTTGGTTATTACCGTGTTATAAGTATCTCATAAATTATACAATATGTAAATTGCAGAGGTCGAGTTGAGCATAAACGAATTAAGATTTGTATGACAATTGATTTCTAGTAGGAAAGTGTTCCATGAACATGTACATCAATTATTTCATTCATTTCAAATGTTGCAGTGTATGATGGAAAAGAAAATAATGTGAACATACGAGGAGGAATAACCTATTCCTATACATGTAAAATGTATTTTATTAGACAGCAAGAAACATTTATTTTATCGTAAAAACTTAAACTAATTAATTAATTTACAATACAATACGGATGTGACGAAATAGGACTGCCCTCAGTCAGTGCCGTAGAACGGTCAAGAACCACGGCTGCTGGTTTTCAGCGCAGTCCTTTTATTTTCGCGCAGTCCAATTAATAATGCTAACGCCAACGATTGTCGTATTTTATAAGTTTGTTTTATGTTAAAAACCGACAAACGAGCAGACGAGCCACCCGATGATAAGTGGTCACTGTCGCCCATGGACATTAACGAGACCAAAGGTGTCACTGATGCGTTGTCGGCCAGGACATGAGAAGAAGGTAAGAAAGAATGTACTGGCTCTCAAGCCGGCAGCCCGAACACGACGAGTCGTTTGGCGGCTGACTCAAGCAAGAGGGTGGTAGCTAGACAGGCAGGCTTCACGGAAAGACAATAATACCACTAATAATATTAATGACTTAATAATAATACTGATAATATAATCCTTACGCGAAGCCCTACCACCAAGCAGGCTGGCTTCTGTCGCCTCTTACGACACCCTTTTCTACCACCATGGGATTGGGGGGAGTATTCTAGGCGGCCCCAATACGGTCGAAGTATAAAATATATTATGTTGTTTTATTTCCATTGCATTGACAACATCTCATGTCTATTATACATTACACATGAAACATAGAGTAAGTAGTAACATCAGTGTCTATTTAAATTGAATGCATTCAACAGGGAAATCTAACAATAATATGGTAGGTACGCACCTACCATGTTTAATAGAAATACTAATTCTATTGCAACAAAGAAATCTTTGAAAATATGTCTAAATTTTTAATTGAATTTAGCCGACATAGGTGCTTATTAACATTTTTCGAAAGACAATTATTACGAAATTAAACATAAAAAAAATCGTTTATGAAGTTTCAATGAATCCTAAACGAGAATCGTACAAATCGTATATTAAAACTTTTTTTGTAATAGTTTTTAACTGAAGTAGTACGTGTTGTAACAGCGTTAGACATTAATAAAAGGTCTCTGAATATGACTCATTATTTTATCGAGTTATTAATGCCTACTTGTAATGATGACGCATCGATATCATCGAAGAATCATCGCTTTATTTTTTTCACTAGTGATTACTCGCTAAGTAATGTGTAAAATTCATGAACGTAAGTAAGAGTCAGAATGAAAAATAACATATATATTTATTATGTCTTAAGATTACAGTACAAGCAGGAATAACAATAATAGATACTTACTGTGACATATACGTACAAAGGTAAAATGAATGCAGTGACAATCCCAACAAAAGATTCGCACTGAGGCAATGGCGTCGAGGAGCCACCTACCTGATATTTAGTTATCGAGTTATGGCTGTGAATAAGAGTTTTGAGTAGCGCTCATACTTGAGGGCTTGTATCAATAGTAAGTGATTGAGTTAAGCTATATTGGCTGAAAGAGTAGATGAGAAACGCTGCGGTAGGGACGTTAAGATATTGGTCCAGTTGATCGTCAGCGGTCCCTAAACCATTTCGGAGGCTGTCTGACGGCATTACAACTTCATTCTTCACCACCCACTTAATAAAATTAGTCGCCATCAGCGGTGTGTTTTCAAACTATTTTATATGGTTTTTTATATGTGAAATAGTAAAAAAAAGAACTTTATCAAACAAGATTGATATCGATCGTAACGTAAAATAACAGATTACTTGTTAGCTATACAAGATAGATGTCGCGTTGATTCCTTCTTGTGGTGTCATTTTGTATATACGAGTATGTATAATTTCAATAATAATCGCCACATAACTATGTAGATGTTAATGACAGTTCATTGATATTAATATATATTTTATATTATAAATAGGTTAAGGTAAAAAAGTACATGGATTAATACAATACAAAAAATAAAACATTTTATGCTTTGAAGATTAATGTAGTAATTCAATTATATTATCAATGCATTTTTATCGTACCATATAAAATCAAATCATTTATTTGTGTCAATGAAGCAACAGATTGCCAGTTATAAAATCTTATGCACTCATTCAGTTACACACACATTGTCTGGTGTACAAATTAATAGCATTCCAGTATACATTTGTAATTCAAGAAACATGTCGAATTAATCATGTAATGAAGTGTTATTAATAATTTATTTGCGTTCAAAATGTCAAACTAATATGTACGTCTCGTGGAGGGTAATTAAAACTTAATAAATTTTGATAAATACTAAATACAAAAATTATGTTCCCTACTGTTAATTATGGTTGGACACAAATACATTAATTTAAACAACAAATTGGATTTTATGCGTAATTGTTAAGGAAATTTTAACTGTTAATCCAAAATTATTTCTGAAACAATTTTTTTATTTTATTATTTAATTCCTCGAAATATGAGCCACAATGTTGAACGGCGTTCTCTCCCAGTTGACTCTGGATGATGGTTAAAATGTGAGGTAGGCAAGTGAGAAAAAATATTTAGAAGCGAAATTTGAATTTGAATTTAGTATATACACTATTTTAAATTTATAGGGAACTTTAAATAATACTCATCAAGTCTATCTATATCATTAAAATGTTATAAGTATGGATATCAAAAAAAAAAGCACATCAAACCTAAAAATGCGAGGCGGTTTGAAACTAGTGTTTGTTATCATACAAATATATATTTGTAGTTATGTTACCTATTATTTACATAAAATGGTTAGTGGGAAATATATACAACTTATAATTGCAGTGTTCCGCAGAGTATAGAGTAGGTATGTACATAAATCCGACTTTATAAGGGCATGGACAGATCGATGGCCCGAAAGCATTGTATGTAATTCTTTGAAGTAACGGTGACTGCAAGTCGCGTGGAGAAGTTTATTAATACAAACGGTGCCGAGCTTTGTGATCAGTAAAATTTTATCATTTAGCAAATCTTTTTGGATACTTTGAACTTTTGAATACGTGAAATCTTTTATTTATAGTATCGAATACAATTAATGAATACGGGTGGATGGTCTTTGTGTATTTAAAAATATAGTAGCAGATAGTACAAGGTACGTAACGGATAATTTACCTCAAAACTAAAAAACACAAATAACTAATAACTAGAAATTAAGAAACAAAATAAAATGATATTATGTACGAAAAGGTTATTACAAACTTGATGATTACTTTAACGATAATACTGCTTGGACATGAGTTTAATACATGGCCATAAGTGCGTTCTGTAACTTTGAGTAGGAAAAAAACTCCTCGGGAGTTTCCTGCCACTTCTTTTACCGGGACTACTCACGGTAGGGATTTGTTGAAGCGATGGCGTAGTTTGACGTTCGAAAAGTGTTTGTAAAAACCAAATTCGAATAAAAATATTATTTTCGTTTCGTTTCATTGATGTTTGTCATTAAATTTTGTAAAAAATATTTTAAAAGTTACTTCGTAAATGTCATTTGACATCTGTTGTTTAGTGGAATTATAGATTTAAATTAACTTACATCGCTAGGGCTTAAAATTGAATTTACATTTTGCCTTATAGGTGAAATACAGGTGACTTCAGATAATGAATGACAAAATGTTTCTTTACAAAAATCTTTTTTATATGCCATCGCATCATATAACCACATTTAGTTTATAATGTTGATAATATCTGTAGTGCCTATTCATTTAATTTGTAATTGGAAAAAAATAAATTAATATAATTTCTTTCTACTACTCATCTACCGTGGAACCAAACGCGACATATACATAATAGTTATGTAGTTTTGCTATAACTGATTGGTTACTAAGCAAACAAGTATTGCTTCCGTAGAGCTTATGTTCTATAGCTTATTAAAACCTCCAGTATCTACTGACAACTAGTTTATAGTAAAAATACTTCACAACGTAACAAATAGATGACGTCACTATAACTAGGAACATCTTCCATTATAGAGTGTATTCAATACTTTGTTGTCAAATAGATACATGAAAGAATAAACAAGGAGACGCATCTAGGTGGGTCCCAATCCCGGCTCCTTGCGTCATCACTCAACAAAGCGTCGAATCCACGCGCTAATGTATTCAAAGCGGCGATTGATGAAGTATAAAATTTCTTAGTACCGTCTCACTCACAATGGAATTATGATAATTTATCGGTTGGCTTGTGCCGGCCGAGTGTGTGGGAACGCGCGCGGCACGGGCTTTCCCACGACGCCGCCTTCCAGAGACAAACGTCCGATCTGTTACGAGAATCACGTCGCTTACGACCGTCTTCTTCTCGTCGGCTATTAGCCATCGCCGGCGAAAGGTCGGAAGCGCCGTGCGGGCTTCTCGAGGCGGTACTTTTCGCCCAGTAAGAAGGTACGTGTCGACACTTAAGACGTTTCGCAGTCTGGCCGGTGAGACAGAATTGGAGTAAGTAGCGTCACGGCAGTTTCGACCGCACAATGGGCCGGTGTCGAGTCGACTAGCGGTGCTGGGAACGACTCACACCTTCGCAAGCCGATATGGCGAATGTTATTGTTTTGAATGACTAATTAAGACCGCTGTTATACGAGTTAAGATTACCGAACTGTCAAAGAGTAATGACTGGAGACGTTGATGGATTGAGGTAGGGTTAAGTGGAGTTTAGTGTTCCGTCTGGATAATCTTGGGCAACACTAAATTAATATTGTGTTTAAATTGTGTTCATTAAAATATTTTTTTTAATGCTAT
The DNA here is from genome assembly GCA_003671415.1 of Megathymus violae. NCBI lineage: Eukaryota > Metazoa > Arthropoda > Insecta > Lepidoptera > Hesperiidae > Megathymus > Megathymus violae. The sequence goes on along the minus strand of PDGT01000114.1, from coordinate 803,990 downwards.
ACGAGTTGACCTACCTGATAATAAGTGGTTATTCTTTAGGGACGAACGGATAAAAAATAAGCAAATGCATGCACTACAATACATAATGGTAATAATTAAAAATTGTTGTTATATTTTATAAACCTTACCTTACCCAAGTAGGTTACCTCAAAACAGTTTCTACAAAGCAATCTTGGCCAGAGTTTTCTAAGTGAGCACTGATAACCACTATACACGCCCAGGCTGTAAAAAGTCGCTACAGTAATTTCTATTCGTTGTCTGTCTGTATGACCGACGAGATAACACGCGGCGTGTCGCGGGGACCTGTGCTTGCGCCGCCTACGCAGGGCTGCCACACCATCACTTTCTGAAATATTATCCATTGAAAATGTTTATGTTCATTTTGTATTATATTATTACAAAATTGTGTAATAGTAAATAAAGGTACATACATTACTCACAATAAATATTATAATTAAATTACAGTTTCGGAAAAATAAAAGAAATTAAATAGTAAACTTTAAACTTACATCATAGTAATATTATTGTTGTTGTAATCTATCATAGAATTTTTTTGTTTCAGTTTTACTATCAACATGTTTATGTTCAATTAATATAGAACTAGTTAAGGTGAGAAGGTAAACAATATTGTATATTAAGTAACCTTCGAAGACTATATTAATCTACTACACCTAATCTGAGATCAATATATTCATTTAATGGTAAACCCACAAATTGTTTTCACCACACAAATGATAACTTTTATTGTATATTTTAATAATCAAATTAATATAATAATAATAATAAAATTATGATCAGTAAGAAGTATCATCAATAAGAGTATCTTAATATCTATTATTCCCTATATTTAATGCTGGTGACAGTGATTTAATGATCCGCCACGGGCCTGTTCTTATTCTGTGACGTTGTTGAACGCGTAAGGGGTCTTACCGCGCGTCTTGGGGGCCGCGTGGGAACGTATGCCCAGGTGCAATCAGCTGACACCCTTGGAAGTGTACAGCTGCTATGAGGAGAAAGCGTAGTTTAATAAAACTTGATAGTAAGTGATTCCTTTTTATTATTTTATTTTTGTATATAAAAAAAATATGTACATTTTTTCATTTAGTATATTGTAACAATTCATTTGTAACCTTAGAACAAAAATATATCTAAAATATTTTGTAAACAGATTATTCATGAAAATTATCTACAAAATAATGCCCGCGTCATTATTATTATGTCAAATTACTACATTTTCACGATTATACATAATTTGTATCATTTCTTATAAATTTTTATTTATTTGTATACTGATACGTGTAATGTTCATAATTGTGTTGATAATAATATTAACCATATATACATATGAATTAAAATAAGTAGCCTTAATTAATATTACAAAAAATAATTAACAAGAATTTTATTGTTATTAAACACTGACAAGTAAGTTCCAAACGAATAATAAAAAATTATCGCTCCCAACGATACGCGTAGCAGTGACACCCCTATTTTTATCACGAGCGTTTTGCCACAATCGGTGTAGGGCGCATAAAAGTAGCGTGGCGGGCGGCGCGCGCGCCATTCGCTTACAGATCGTCGCGAGCGCAACACAAATGATCCTACCCGCGAGAACCATGTCCCCGCCGCACGGGGCCTTCCATCCACCCTCGCACTGCCCCGACGAGGAGCCGGTCTCCCGGACCTACCAATACCGAAAAGTCATGAAACCCATGCTTGAGAGGAAACGTCGAGCGCGCATCAATCGATGCCTCGACGAACTGAAGGATCTTATGGTGACGGCGCTCCAAGCGGAAGGAGAGAACGTTTCGAAACTGGAAAAGGCAGATATTTTGGAATTGACCGTCCGCCACCTTCACAGTCTAAAGCGACGTGGACAATTGGTGTTGAAACCTGAAATGTCATACGCGGAGCGGTTCCGCGCCGGCTTCACGCAGTGCGCGACTGAAGTATCACAGTTCATCGCGAACGCTACGCTGGCGGCGAACGCGATGCAGCGCCAGGGACCGGTGGACCCCCAAGCCGGTGCTAGATTGCTACAGCATTTGAGCAGTTGCATCAGAAGATTAGAGAATAGCCAAGTGGTGCAACCTCAACCTATTGCGCCCGGTGGTGTTGCGAGGCCGACGCCTCTTCAGCCGATAGCGCCGGCTCCCCATCCTCACCCTCAGGCACCGCAAGTGCTGAGATCTACCTTCGCGGAACGAGGATCGAAGAGACCAGCAGACGCACCTTCGGAAGGCGAGGCGATCGGTGCGAAAAGAGCGTACGCGCCGCCTTCTCCGCCGCACAGCCCCGCCTCCGAAACAGACCCCGCCCAGTCGATGTGGCGGCCCTGGTGACCTCACCTCACCACGACTCCGATGATCTCGTCTGCTCTCCACCCGGGATAGTGACATGTGTGATAACCGATTTACAAAGTTTCGTCGTTCGATACCGTTAACGTTCCTAGAACCGATGTGTTGATCCGATGGCTGAGCTCGCTCGCCCTGTTGAAGTTTTGTTTTTAATTTAATAAAATGAGGTTTTATTTTATACGAGTTAATCTGTTATTTTTGCAATCCTCATTTTGAACATCTGGTGGTTCGGTGTTTTGCATTTATGTTTAAAGCTTAAGAAGTACCGTAGTATAGCGTAGAAACTAAGTTTTATACTGTGATACCTTAATTATACGCGACTCTCGAACATAGTCTAAGATGGTTTGTGTAAACAACCTTTTTCAGAAAATCGTGACATTTCAAAGAAATAAATATTTAGTTGTACAAAATATAACGTATTTTATTTACTTATTCGAATGAAAATATATAAAATATGCAATGTCATAGGTATATTTTATTTTTAAATATTTTAAATGGGCAATTCCCTTAGGCTCTAGTAAGTTTCTCTAAAAAGAAAAAGCGTAATATCTTAACAGCATGTTTAGACATAATAAAAACTCGCGTCTTATACCTAATAATGAGATTTAGAAATTGGTTATTGAAAAAATATAACTATTACACTTGCCTGAACGTCATTATATTTAACAAATTTGAACCAAATGACGTCCTAATTCATACTGCTAGCAGAAAAATACTAGAAACATGAAATTTTACAATTGCCGAACCGTCACTCTGCAATGTATAAACAACTGAGTATTATCATTGCATTTATTAAAATCTATGTTCAGTAAAGTAACAATGATAGCCATTTGCTTCCACTATTAACATCACAATGGGCGATAGAAATATAAAAGTGGTAAGTTTCATGAAATATTCACGAGAATCTTGCAGTGCTGCCCGTTCCCACGACACTGATATCGCGGCCATCGTTGTTATGAACGGTGCTTAGATTAACTCGAGAGAAAAGATTTCGACTGCGAATAAACACAGTAGGTACACGAAACGAACCTTTCAGTAGGTATTAGTGAGTCGAAATAATTCTTTATTTATTCAAAATATGTTTTACCATTAATTGTGCTCTATATCTAATAAATGTTCATAATTTTTTTAACACAAGATTTTACTATAGAGTAAGATTAAATACAATCATATAATAAAGACATACAATTGCGTACAGAAATATAAAAAATATTTTGAAGAGATTAATTTAGGGGTTAAATTAGATTAAGGGAAAGGGAATTTAGCGCCGTATTGGGGTGGACTAGAATACCCTCCGCAATCCCATGCTGGCAGAACAGGGTGTCGTAAGAGGCGACAGAAGGCAGCCTGCTTGGTGATAGACCTTCGCTTAAGGAGTATCAGGATTATCAGTATTATTATTAAGTCATTAATATTATTACTGGTATTATTATCTTTCCATAAAGCTTTCCTAGCTAGTTACCATCCTCCTGCTTGGGTCAGCCGCCAAACGGCGCTTGAGAGCCAGTACTTTCTTTCTTACTGGTCGATAACGCATCAGAGATACCTTTAGTCTTGCTGATGTCCATGGTCGATGGTGACCACTTACCATCAGGTGACTCGTCTGTTCGTTTGTCGGCTATAAACATTAAAAAAAATAGGGGATTTAGTCATAAAGAGTAAAATGGTACAGCAAGCTCAGATATCATTTCAGTTTCCACGAGGTCTTTTTGCAAATAAATTTCATTATTTTGTCTATTTGATTTGTTTCACATATTCACGTGCCGTATGTCCATCTATCCATAAGTATAATCATTTCCATATAATATAATATATCATATATTCATTTATATGATATATAATGTAATATATCATATATTAATTTGTATGATATATCATATAATATATCATACTAATAATAAACAGATATTCAAATCTAATGACTAAAGCGCCAAATATACGTCGAGACTAATGAAATGGTAACACTGGTTTCTTAATCATTTATTATGATTTAATTAACAATAATTTCTATTTATTATGGTTTAACCATTTATTATTTATTACCATTACGAAGAAAAGAAAGAAAGAAAGAAAACTTTATTTCACCCAATACTATACTAATATTACACATATTATGTACAAATACTGTAATATACAGATGAAAAGGGTTCACGTTCAGCATATGACCGAAAAAATACCACGGCCACTGGTTTTCATCATGTAACATTAATAATGATAATACCTTGTAGTGATACATACCTTGTTTCAATTATCTTTAGAACAAATAACTTTCGTATTGAAACCAAAGTGCTTCAAACAATTTTCAGTAGAATTATTACCTCCTAGAATCAGCCGTGACCTGCATTTATTTGGTTTGGCCACAGCGTCGGGAGGCCGGCAACAAGCTGGTTCCCCGCTTTGTTAAGCTAATGACAGTGACCAATTACTATCACGTGGGCTGGCTACTTGTGATTTGGTTATTTCCATAAAAAACAGAATAACCAATATATGTACTTAACTTCAAAATAATGTTCATGTTTAAGTAAAAATAAAGAAAAAAAAAACGTCTATTATATGTATATATACAGAGTCGATTAAAGACTACCTGGTCATAAATAAATAAAAAATGAAAGAGGTTCACACTCTCACACGCCCACACTTGAATTGCCTGTGCAGCGGGTGGCGTGGACACCACAAACAGATCCGAGAACAAACATTGTACTGTCACATAAATGTCTGCGCGCCGGGAATCGACCCCGGGACCATTACCGTCTGGGCTATGGGATCTTCGTAAAAACCAATCAAAATAATAGTGATAATAGTATGTAAGACTATCTTAAGTATACTTAGTCTAGTCTAGTCTAAGATGTAGGACAAATAATAAAACAGTAAGAAACTTTTGTTTAATGTGACAATTGTTTAAACTTATGTATTTAATGTCGGGTATAATATACATATATCAATTACAGTGTATTCCTTAAAATACAGTAACATTCTATAAAATGTTATCCAATATTTAATTCATTAAATGTAGTATAGCCGGAAAAATTCAGAGAATTTTAATTAAATGTAAAATAATGGAATCCCCATAAAACCCTAATATACAAAATGAGGTAAGTGTTTCGATAATACGGCTTTTTATTGTGCTACGAAATGTTAACAGGAATCGCAGGTATACAAGTTTGGGACGCCACGCTCAAGCACAAAGGTTGTAATGGACAGAAAGAAATAGGAAAACGAGCTTAGATTATGTCACAACTTTTGAGTTTTTTTTTTACTTACGTACATTAATAAATATTATATTCAAAAATAAAGCGTTTTTGATTGTCGAATGTAGTCCATCCCTTGGTCATTGTAGTTATGAAGCAGGTGAAATTGGATAAAGCAAGAATATTTGACACTGTAGCTGGCTATGAATACGTATAGTGGTTATATGAATCTCCACGAGGCCCGAGCAGTAGACAATGTCCTTTACTCCTCAGGTTGCGATGATAAATATGATGAAAATAATACTGGTGATGGTTAATGCCAGTATATAGTTAAAAACTTTCGGCTGAATAGCGAGAGCGTATAACACTGGTTGGTAAAACACTTATCAGTCGATCCGTTATCGTATATGGGTATACCCTCTTAAATTTCTCGATATACAAGTATGAAGATTAAATATTTTTTGGAAATTTTAACGTAGGATTACTTTGTAATCGCTATAAATTCTAAAACATTTTTTTTCTGTTTATCTGTCTATGCCTGTATAACAATAAAATCACGGAAGAGATTTTAATGATTGTTGGCAAATTTGGAACCTAGCGTCATGTCGTAACCGAGCATCCATTTATTCCCACAAAATAGGAATTAAAAGTTAATGTGGTTATTGTACTTATAGGGTAATAAACAAATTTTTACTGAAGTAAGTGATAAGGCGTAAGTTTTCTGAAGCGCGACGAGGATGGATACTATTTAGTTAATTAATAGTATTTAAAAAAAGATTAATATCTATTTTTATAAATATTCCAGATAAAATATATCCAATCATTAGGTCAGCCCACGTTGATAAAGCAGGAATTTTATAAGTGGTTTTACTTATATTTACATGCGTTCAAACCCTTCTTCAAAATATTCATGTAAATTTTATTTCTCAATCCATTGAAACGCAATACATTTAAAATTAGGTAAATTTTATATCAGTAAAAACCGCCTTAACCTATTCGATTTCTGTTATTGCTTGCATTCTGTTTAAGGTTAAGATTTATTTTGAGAGTTCGGTACCTATACATGTGTATAATTAATACATACATACATACATGTAATTCATATATACCTACCTACACGTATGCTCATACTCGCATATGCATACATGTGAGTTTTGTGACATATATACATATTTGTGTTGAAGCCAAGGGTGTTTGTTTATCTCATCTGTGTATATCCAAGCCATCTTCGACACAGGCAATACAAGTGGGAATTGTGAGTGTGTTTATTACTATTTATAGTCTGCAGATTTTACCACGTTTTCCAATTCCAACTCAATAAATAATATATTGTCTTTAAAATTATCGTTATGTATATGAAATATATTTTTTGTAACCCGTGTGCTTACGGAATCGGATCGTCGGCTATCTGAATCTTTGAATTTAATGATTATCTTGAGTGATACGAAGGTAGCGGCTATTACCGCCGCTAACGGGCTCTGCGCACGCGCGGTTAGAATTAGTTCATTTCTAATTGAGTATTCTTGCGTGCTCGGCCGTGGGAACCTCCGGAGTATGTTGCATTTTTAACATGATTTTTGGTTATTAATTGAATTGCGTTCGGAAACAATGTTTAAATTTTGTGGGAAGTGATGACGCGTCTGATTAGTTACATGGGAATCGGATACACTCGTTTAAATCAGTTTTGTCATGTAACATTGGACCTCGTTGCGTTTATATGCTTAATAAAACTGAATATGTTACAAATGAGAAATGTTTGGGAGTACTCATATTCTACAACCGAGATAGCTTGCATAAGTCTTCAAATAGCTTTGAGATATAAATGTGATTTTAGTGTTTTTAGATACATTTTTATGCGGTATTAGCATATGGATATGCAGCTATATGGTGTTAAGATAAAGTTGCTGTCAGACAGCACTATAATAGTTTCTGAAGTACAAATATTATTGAAGAGTTATATTTGGAATTCCTCATTTTTTCTCCCTCCATTTATTCATTCTGTCTCCAAACATGTAAGAATCGTTAAATCGTATATTAAACTAACACAAAAAAAAAATGTTCTTCACAAAAAAAAATAAACAATAAAAAAATGTTCTTCACTTACTTTCTAAAACGACTATCAGAATCAGAGCATTAGTAAGATCACCTTAGTAGCAGTTATTACGTACGCCAGCGGTGACCGGCGCAGGCGCAGCGCACTTAGAATTAGTTCGGTATAATTGGTGGTTGCGTGCGCGGCCGTGGGAAGCTACGAGATGCCACGGATAGCCGCCAACGAAATTATGCCCGTGAGATATTTGATTTGGTATAACAAAACATCACGTTCTGTACAAATTTCGTGGTACATGCTGAGTTTATTGAGCGTTAATTGATTTTGTTGCGAAATTTAATTAATAGAATCTTACTCCTATGTATACGACCGTACATGCTTAGATGACAGCGTGATCCTTTCTTCTAATAGTAATATATCGACGTCTTTGATATACACATTGTTATATTTAACGAATGCTTAACTATAGTGAATTTCTAAATTTATACGCTTATTTTAAGAATATATTGAAAGATCAATATATTGGCCACAGTATTGTATTGTTATTCTTGTTAGATACTGCAACATCTTTAAGACATTATAAAAATATTTCTCTTTCTTTCTATTTTTGGAGGTCGCTAGTTTCTCAGCTTAATCCTGATGGTATTATTGGTGACATTTACGGTCATATAGTTATCACCGCCCTTCTAATATGTTTTTGTTGTGATGTTAGTTAACAACTGTAACAGCTTTCTTCGTGGCCAGCAATGCGTCAGTGGCCTGGTATTACAGATGGTAATGGGCGGTAATGAGTGTAGGTACCTTAAATTTTTCGAAGTAATGTGCGTACTTGTAGTCAGACAATTTTTGGGCAAATAACTTTATAAATTATTAAATAAAACAGAGAATGGACTTTAAACTTTATGTTGAAGGGATCAGGAGACGGAAAACATTAGCTGTGGAAAAATGTTTCAAAGGTGGACAGGGTAGACGGGGAGGTTTTTAACGTACGGTGTAGAATGATTAAAAACTCACAAAGTTCAGGGTACAAACACATGAACCTGAACCGTTCTGGAGATAAGGAGCGTCACTGGACCAAATAATACACAATATAAATTTGAAAGACTATATCTCGCTGTTCTTTCATCATCGATTAATGCGGTGTTTACACTCCAAAGTGTGGCGTTGGACGGTATATACGAGTATGTCATCACGTAACGTGCATTACAATGTCGACGTATGATCTACAATCGTTCTTAATATTTCTTTGTAATACTTAGAAGCCATTTACTATATTCAACATCTTGATTATTGATGAACTTTTTTCTTCCGTAATTCTGTCTTGTATATATATAACATTTATAATAACCTCTGGTTTATTAATGTTAGTAATTTAATATACATGTAGTTACCTTATTTTCTTTGATGAAAAATAATAATATCAATGTGTTTCAATTGTTAGAATCCAAACTGAGTATAGGTAATTGTTCTGGTCGCGATGACAATCCGTTTTCATTAATTGGCAATTATTACAATGTATTAACAAAGTATTTAATGTTGCTGTTTGTGTAATTAAAAGGGTATGTCAAAGAATGATTATATACATTGTTTAATTAAATACTTACGGAGCTACGGAGCTTTAAGTCTTAGCAATCGACAAAGGGGTTATGCCCTTTTCTGATCAAAGCCGTTCCGCAAATGTGAAATGTACCAAAAAATATACAATTTGAATACGAACATTTTGATTGCAATATTTATCTCCTATTAATAGGCCTTAAAACTTCATCAGCCTACAAAACTTACTTTCTATTATCATAGATATCCGAAAATTCTTTTATTAAAACTGTGATTTTTCAATACTTAGATTTGGAACTAACGATGGTTGAAACAATTAATTTAATAAATAAAATAAATATTTTTCTGTTCAACTGATGTGAGACTTTGTTCATTGAACGTAAAATAATATATTTATGTGTTGTTGAATTTTTTAAGCACTATGGGTAATGGTAAAAAAATGGTAACTTTAAAAATAGGTTTTACTCCACTTGATACCGGCTGCAGCGCTATTATTTCATTCAGCGTCCATTGCACTGATGTTTTTGTCTTTGTTTTATATCTTTTATTTATGGTGCTCAAAAGTTGAACGGTACATAACTTAACAGAACAGGGAATTTACGTAAAAACCGAGCCACAAAAAGATTCCCCATATCCCCTTGCGTAGGCAATTTTTTTTACGTTAATAGCCGACAAAGGAGCAAACGAGCCGCCTGATGGTAAGGGGTCATCGTCACCCATGGACATCAGCAAGACCAAAGGTATCACTGATCCGTTGTCGGCCAGGAATTGAGAAGAAGGTTAGAAAGCAAGTACTGGCTCTCAAGCCCCCAGCCAGAACACGAGTCGTTTGGTGGCTGACTTAAGCAGGAGGGTGGTAGCTAGCCCGGCAGACTTCACGGAAAGATAATAATACCAGTAATAATATTGATGACTTAATAATAACACTGATAATATAATCCATACGCGAAGCCTTACCATCAAGCAGGCTGGCTTCTGTCGCCTTTTAAGTCACCCTGTTCTGCCAGCATGGGATTGGGGGGAGTATTCTAAGCCGCCCCAGTACGGCTAAAAATAAAAAAAAATAAAAAATGAAGACCTAACTTGATTATTTTTATATCTTACCTGACGATTGTGAAGTTGCATTTTTTTGCTTGAACATAATTAAATTTCATTCTATGTATACTATATTGCTGTTAAAGTTGAGAGATTGAGAAAATTAGGAGACCACAGTAGATACTCATTTTGCTTTTAATTCACTCGGAACAATTTACCCGATTTTATTTTAAGCATATATTTATATACTCGGTATAGCACCAATGTTGAATCAGCGTCAGCTACTTTATCCCACATCAAGATACCTAAGGTATAAAACTATGAGAAAATGCAAAATAAATAAGTCTAGCTGATTCTACTTAGTTTACCTTATGTCGATACCAGTGAAGTTTACAATCTAAGGTGACAGGCAAAAAACTATGGCTTGTTCCTTTTCTAGTATTTCATTATTTAATGTAGGGATTTTATTTAATTTAATTTCCGCAAACTTAATAATAAACGCAGCCTTTAGAAATAAATTATTTACTGTCAATCAATATGATATCATTTTTATTTTTCTTTTGATATAATAATGCATGGGACAGAGCGGGGCGCGGCGTAAATGGTAGTGGTGAAAAGAATAATGAATGTGAGGAAATGTAAGAAACAAGCAATGAAAACCTCTTCTTCTTTGAAGTCAGTGAAAAGTAATTGCGCAATTTTGTAACTCGTTTTGATTCTAACTTTAAGAACTCGCATTAGTGTTCTTTATACTTGATAGTATCAGGTGATATTTTGCGGAGATTCATTGCTATTAAATTAGTATTAATTGACTTTGCAACAATTCGCAAGCACATTGTAGTGTTATAATAAAAGATCTAGATATTTTTAGAAGATATAATGTATTTAAGAATTCCTGGCGGTTACAATGACTAAAATACAGGAGTTACAAGATTAAGAAACTAAAAAGAAGGTCACTTGTAAGTAAGAAGGTAGGCCCGTCGCTTCTCTGGCGTGCAGCGCACGGAGACCTCGGTGACTGGAGCATGTGTTTGGGGCGCACGAGACGATCGGAGTCCCCGGCGTTCAGCGCACGGAGACCTCGGCGCCTGGAGCGTGCGTTAATACGCAAGAGACGCGTAGATTGTCCGGTGTTCAGCACACGGAGACCGCCTTAACCAGGCGTGCATTAGGGCGCACGAAGTATGTAGATCCCGGAGTCGGAGAGTAATTAACTATTTCCGGCTAGAAGCGCGAGACTGTTTCGTTCCGTAATTGTGACTACACCCGCGACACTGTTCCGATAGAGACTTTTAGCATGAGACTCCTTCAAGTAATCACTGTTGTGACCCACACGCGAGAGAGACTGCTCCGTATCGTAATTGTAACTTCACTCGTGAGACTGTTCGTGTCGATATCCAAGAGTTGCGACCCACACGCAAGAGAGACTGCTCCAATCTCGTCACAGCTCGCCTTTTATATCTCACATTTTCTCCAATGATTCTCTTACTATGTTCTATTTACGAATTTAAAATTTATATTCAGCCTTAATAAATAAAATTACCAAAAAGGATAAAAATTATGCAAGTTATAAATAAAAGTAATCATGAATACAATAATTTAGGACATTTGTCAAATATTTGACAACAATAACAAAACATTAAACCTAATAAAATATATAAAGAAATTACAGAATAAATGGATAAAATATACAGGAAATTATAAAAGAAGTTAACCGAAGGAGTACTATAAGAGTTACAAACTATGCTAGTAGCAAAATACTACATATAAAAACATGTAAGTATTAAAAATACTACAACATATACTTCTATACGTGCATATTCTATATATAACATAATACATTGTGCTTGCGGATTGTTGCAAAGTCAATTAATACTAATTTAATTAGTGTTCTTTATTGTGTGCTAAAAACTCAACCTATACACGCATTTTAAGAACCTTAACGGCGTTATTATATGGAGTATAAAACAGCTGTGAGTAATTTGAATGTAACAGCGTACATATGTATTTAAACTTTTCTTTTCTTTTTCAAACTTTTCTTTTTCAAATAACAACAAAAAGATAAACTATGATTTACTGTGGTTAAAAGCGTAACTCGCAGAAAAAGTAAAAGTTAAAGGTATTACTGAAACGAATCAACTATCAATTTTACGTAAGACCCTTTCAATCTGATATTCAAACAGAGCTATCTCACGAACTAACTTAAATCCTACTGTAAATTATTCGCACTCTAATTAGAAATTATATCTAGAGAACGTACCATGGTCTGTAAATGTAATGTACTTAAATTTAAGAAAAAATATATTACGAAAAGTTACAATTCGTTATTTTTTCCTAACGAAAGTATATATATTTTTATAACGCATAACATTATTTAAGGTGAGATGTTAACAGTATTGGTCCTAGTTAGAAGTTGATATAAATACTCGTATATCCTCTATGATAAAAATATATTTGTGATAGCTGACACTCGAGAAGATGGCCTACATTATAGTAAGTGTTCATAGATGCCCATTAACAACAACAACAAAATCCTCTGTACCAAAACAGTATAAAAAAACATTAAGATATGATATTTTAAGTACAACAGACAGCTTAACACTTAAATTGTGATCTGTACTAGACAACGTAATAAGCTAATACAGTAGATGAGGTAATGAAATTGAGTAAGGATGCACAAGTGTGGAAAATAATTGTAATTATTTTACTTTGTCATCAATATTAACATGTTATTAAGTGCGTCACAAGCAAGGCAAGAAGGAAGCCATTAATGAAAATCACATCTTATATGGCGTCCCAGTTTTGCAACTGAAACAGATTGAAAATATTTGAAAGTTGATATTTTAAAGGGTTGACTAATTGGAGGCTAGTCTGACAGGTTGACAACCCTACCACGAATGAATACCGTCGGGGTTAAACAAACAGAATCGAACAGAGCCCAGAGAAGTCCAAATCAAAGTATATTACGCCATACCCTCCTTCGTTGTTCAGTAAGGTGCATCATAAAAAGTGGAGTAGTCCCTTACACTACAAGATTGCAAGAAGCCGTTATTGCAAGAAACTTAAAGTTCAAAATCTTATGTCATTTCAAAATCAGTAATGCGATTGTAACGTGATAAACTCAGCGGCGAAGACAAGAGGCGAAAGCGCAACGAAGCGAATCTATTGCAACACTCATATAAAAACTTATGGCAAACATTAACTTAGCCAAAATTCACGCTTACACAATCAGTGGCGAAGTTACATTACAAAGATCATATAAAAAGCTTGTAACAATAATTTGTACTGTCGTTATGGCAGGAAATAAACCAATCCTTGAATAGTAGCTTTGAATATGAGGTAAATTTGATAATAGGTGTCTGGAAATAGGCTTAAGAGTTCTGGAGTGGCAAAAGTGTTAGCTCATATCCTATCAAACTATGTATGCTGTGTATGTTAACCTATTTAAAAACCAATGGTTCTGCAGTTATGAATGTTTTAGATACTTTTCAAATTTTCTAGATTAGATTTTCTAGAACAAAATTAATGTTTTTTTTTTATTTGTTACAAATAGTTTAGTAAAATAATTATCTAAATCATTAATTAATCATTGTTTTATTAATTTTAATTAATAGTCATTACTTAGAGGCTTAAATGTTATTATGTTCTTTTAAAGTCGTGACGGTAGAAAATAAGGCTACAACTTTCTTCTTTAATTAATCGTAAAATAAATTTATATTAACATATAATATAATATATAATTAATAGAGAATACGTATAAATCGCATAAATTAGTACCTGAATTGAAAACCTATCTAACAAGGTATAAATAAGAAAGTATATAAAGTTTCCAAAATTTAGAAAAAAGAAACTTGGTAATAAAAATAAGTACCTACTAGGAAATACCAGACTGTAGAGACGCCAGCCCTTTTTTGATCCTTTTGTTTTTTTGTAACACGTGCGACCTTATTGTTGTATTTTAGATATTGAGTTCATTGCAAGACATTCTGTGTAATGCCGTTATTAACAAGTCAATATGACAGTTAAACTTAAACTACTTCTGTGTGCGGACGTACATATAGTTCTTTTTTTATGTCAATAGCCGACAAACGAGCAGACGAGCCATTGATGTGTTGACGGCCAGGAAAAGAGAAGACGGTAAGAAAGAAAGTACTGGCTCTCAAGCCCCCAGTCGAAACACGACGAGTCATTTATTTTATTTTTATGTTAATAGCTGGCAAACGAGCAGACGAGTCACCTGATGGTGAGTGGTCACTGTCGCCCATGGACTTCAGCAAAACCATTGGTAGCACAGATGCGTTGTCGGCCAGGAAAAGAGAAGAAGGTAAAAAAGATAAAACTATCTCTCAAGCACCCAGCCAGAACACGACGAGTCGTTTGGCGGCTGGCTCAAGCAAGAGGGTGGTAGCTAGCCAGGCAGCCTTCACGGAAAGATAATAATACCAGTAACAATATTAATGACTTAATAATAATACTGGTAATAAAATCCTTATGCGAAGCCCTATCACCAAGCAGGCTCGCTTCTGTTACCTCTTACGACATCCTGTTCTGCCAGCATGGGATTAGGTGAATTGAGATTGGGGGATTGGTCTTCTTTAGCATTTCTTTTCCGTACCGAATAAACTTAATTTCAATGGCGGATTACAGTAATGACGAATACACCGACATTTTCTATAAGGTGTCCCGATTAAACACCTCGCTATATTACTTATAGGGTCACATGTGTACACGGCACCGACTAACACTTGAAGAATTTAAATCACGCATCATCGCCGCTGATGACAAAATAAGAGAAGAGCTCACAGTCACTCGATCACTCGATCTCGCTTAAGAAAGAGGCTTCGTGTTTGCATTAGAAACTGTGGCCTGGATTGAGCAAGATTTAATTAGATTATTAGTTTAAACTATGATTTAATATTTTTTTAATTTTTATTTCATTTGCACAGCTTCGTTAAATGCCCTATAGTTAAAAAATGGCTAAAGGTAATTCTCTAAGAACTAGAAGTTATTTATGTAAACATTTTCAATATACATAGATAACTCAAAACAAATATTTTTTTTTTAATATGCAGTGTTAACATTTAGGGATTGTTTATACCTTTTTAGAAAGCTATTAAAACGAGGAATTTAATTATGTGATTTGTACACTTTTTTACTATAATTTTTTTAAAGCAATGTAAAAAATTTAATAAAACATTTTTTGCTATGCCGTGCCTTTTAAATCACATAATCTCAGTTTTTTACCTTGTGGTTTTAAATTACTCATTTAGATTAGACAATTATTTAACAATACAAAAATGTTCAAACTATCGTGAATAGACAAATTTTTTTTAGTTAGTAATTTTTTTCCTCATAAACCGGGGTATTCATAAAAAAACTAAACCTCTGATATCACTGAAACCATTGAGTTTTGGACCTATCCAAAAACGAGTACACCCTACACACTACACTGTACATCCTAGTTTACCATACATTATTTGACACCAAATGAGCTATACGTTCACCCCTTTAAACTTTTACATCTATTTCCAGTCACCATGTATATATATTTTTATCTACAATTAGCACACCTGTTCGCTCGGTGAAACATGATACTTAAGTTTGACACAGTTACCGCACCCAAGCAATTGTTACTCTATTTTTACGGTGATTATAACTTAACACATTTTACAACAGAGGACACTAATATTTTTAGGGCCATGGAGCTTCGGTGAGCGTATACCATCACATGTCCAGTCTGCTTGTTTGTCGGCTATTCATATAAAATAAAATAAAGTTATTATTATATTATTCATTACATAGCTTGGACGTCCTTAACACTAAAGGCATCGTAATAATTGTTGTTCATCATGGAAGCGGAAGACCTATTTATTCCTGGTAGACCGTCACTGCAATCGAAACACAAATCATTTCAAGGTTCATACCCAAGTATAGAATAATAATGCAAAACTAAATGAACAAATATATCTATTTGATTATGATAACAAGTTTTGACTATAGTTAGTCAAAGATTTTATGTCACACATATGTATGCACACACACCTCGTGAGCACACACATTTTAGGAGTGTAAGTTATGAACAACACAACGAAGACCAAGATCGGAGAACTACCATGTTATCTCCCGTCAATTGTATTTAAAAGTCGTTCGTAATTAAAATATGATATATGTACGTCGTTACAATACCTACATAATTAAAAGTGACAATGTTTTAGCACAAGGATTTTTATGCGCTTTTTACTAATAACATTTCCGAGAAAAGCTTTGAGGGGTAAATTATGAAGAATTTTTGCTATTTCACTATATCTTCATTATATCTATGTCCATAAAAACGGGTCAACTCAAAAAAATCGATGCATCTGTGTATTTTCTTTTCCATCTTATACCCGTGCAAGTCCAGCAGAGGTAGATGTATTTAGTTTTTATCAAAAATAAATTTAATTAATGACGGAATGTTTTCCACTTTCAAAGATTCAACACAAACGTTTATGTTTTTTTCGTTTTGTTCTGTACGGATGCGGAGATATCAGTAAAAGTAAAATGTCATTTGCCCGTTGTCTATGACAGACCTGGAACGTATTTATGGTGCCTAAATTCTGCGTTGGTTAAAGAACTTTGAAAAACTTCATGGTCTCACTATTAGATTCAGGTGTCTACTCGCAAAGACAGGTGTTGAGGCCATAAGTATGTAAGTAGGCTTTACACATCTATGAGATTTTTTTATATAAAAGTATATTTTACATAACTAAATTAATAATAGTATTTTGGCTGAATCACTTACTACTACATAAATTTTGATAGCTTAGTACAAGGATACCAATTTATTCCACTTTCAAACCAGGAAACGTTTATACGGCACTCAATGCAATATAACATGTAGTATCTTTGATGTGAATAGTTGATTGCAATACTTTACCTTCAATCAATTAACTCAGATGCTTCCAGCCAGAGGTCGTCACGTTTCTAATTATTTCGTATTAGTTATTTTTGAACGCGAGTGGGCGATTCGTGATTTGAAATTAAGTTTAGATTTCAAAATATATTTCCAATTTAAATATTAATTTTAAAGGTATAATCAAACTATTTTTTCGTGTGCTGAGAATCTATTTAGACTGTTTATGTTCCATGCTTAGCGTATTGTTTCACTGATATTTTAGAAGAATTTCGTCTTAAAAAAACTTGAGAAGGTCTCCCCGAATACGTACGCTATTCCGTTAAAGAATTACTTGACTGTGCATTTAGATTTAGGGCTTAGGCCCGCATCGAGGTATAAGTCTCCATATAACACCAAATAAGTTTATTTTATTATTGTCCAGTAGAACACAGCAGGCAATCTCGGTTGCGTCGAGAAGTCGCGCGTCAGAGCTCGTGATTGCGGCGCGCGCCGCCGTCACGCGCCCGCGATCTCTGCACGAGCGACCAGGGATGTATTTAAATCATCACTATAAATAATCAATATTCTACAATGTAAATACAATGCAAGACAATTATATATGCTACAGGTCTCGCTGTAGTTCATTTGGTAGTGACTCTAGCTGCCAAGTAAAATGTTGGATTCCAATCCCTATCAACCATATTATATATATTATTCATACATAATTATGCTTGTCATCAGGTTTTGACTATACGTGATATCTTGAATCCATCCATCCTAACAGGATCTCACATAGTATACCTACATGCAGCACACAGACCTTCTATGCATGGAGAAGGTTAAATAATATCGGTATGAATTCTACTTCCATGTCACACTCGTATTGTCCAGTTAGTTAAAAATATATGATATACTTCGTATAAGTATACAACAAAATCTTATAAAGTTATTGAATTCATTGATAAAGAATTGATAAAGTGTGTAAACATTTATTTTTTGTTTTATTTTATTGATAAAGAAAGAGATATCTCCCAGATAGTATTGACAAGCAGTGCAATAAAAAATTAGAACTATCAGAATTCCGTATTTATGTACTATTGTCGAATTTACGACCTCGCTCATTTCTACTTCCACAAAACGGATTTTGACAGAAATATTTGTTATTGTTTCTTGACATTATGTGTTACTAGCGAAACAACAGTAAAAAAAAAATTAGTAAGAGATGAGTACGATACTGCGCTTGGCTCGCCACAGGCGATAGTTTTCCCACGGTCGCGGCCGGCCGCTCCGTGGCCAAGTATAGCTGCCATTTGCATGCCGCCCCCCACTCCCTACCGTGTTACACAGCCAATTCATCAAGCTCCCAGCACCGATGTATCATTCTAGATCGTATGCACTGCTGTACTCGGCTGGGTTATACAGTTACATTAAAGAGATCTTTGTTCGCAATCGCTAGCTTCAACCCAAGCTAAATCACGTCCATCATTCACAGACTTTATTAGAACGCTGCCGCTCAAAATAAGACAGATCTTCTCAATTAACAAACCACCTTATTTTAAGTGGAAGCAGGCACACTCCATAATTATCTAAATTAGATCCCAAGATCACTGAACGAACATACCGAGCGCCGAAAAATCATTCTATTTCAAAATAGGATTAAAAAATTTAGACACGACACCGAATAAATTTTCCGGATCATTACTAAGATGTACAGTAAAAAATTTGCATTGCATAAGGTCATTTGGAAATGACAGCGGTGAAGCAAGGTTCTGAAGAGATCCGTTTTTAAGTTAATATTTACACTACAAAGTTGCGACAAACTGCGTTGTGCCGTAGAAGTTTTTAAAAGATTTAGTCTTAATTTTTAAATAGTGTACCTAATTTTAAGGGTCTATCTGTTAGGTTAGGATAGTTATTTAAAATTAGGGTTACGGAATCATAAAATACTAAAAAGAGAATTTTGATTTTATGGAATGTAAATTCATTATTATTATGATAACGGTAATAACACATGCACCTTACCACAAGTTTAAAATAGTGCTTAATCCAATATTGGTTTGTAATCTAGGATTACATTAATTATAAGGTTAATATTGAAACGAACTTTGGTCGAATAACACAATTTCAGTTATATGATTATAATTACAATTATTTATGATGCTGTCACTTCGAAATCTTTTTATGTCTGTATCCGAGGATGCATTTTCAAAGGGTATAATAAAATGTCTACCAGAGAAGCATGCATTGTAACCCTTTATCACTGTAATTATCATAAGGTTATAATCACCGTTGGCTCCGCCCCTTGCGGTCTTTCCTCAGGATATTAAATTAGCGGATAGGTTAAGCATCGACTACATTTTAATGAGAAAACCATTAAATATATAATAGTATATAAGATACACAATTAATGTAGAATACATAAAGTATTCACACTTCCACCCCAGCACTAGGATTCCCTGTGTTGCGAGGGGCATTAAACTACACAAATATGACATCACATAAATGTCTGCCGCAGCCAAGAATCGAACCCGGGACCCGTCGCTCGGCAGGCAGGGTCACTAATAACTGGACTATGGGGTCGTGTAGAATAGGAATTTCTTTGAATAAATAAAACGCTCCCTTTTATATAATGTCGCCTTTAGTGAGAAAATGTATAAATAGGTAAATTTTTACAAAATTTTTTAGAAGCAGTAACATTGCTGCGCTTTGGAAAATTGCGCGGAAACAGCTACATTTGCCGGGCTTAATATTATACTAAAGTACTCATAATATAAGTTCCAAGTATGTGACAAATCATCAAAATTTGTTCAGTGCCTTACGTGTACAAATACACAGACTGAAAAAATAATTTTAATGCTTTTATGTGATTAACAAAAAAATGTGATGTATGTATAGATTTGGTTCCGTTACAGATTTCTTATCGGCATAGATAATTAATTAATTGAGTTAATGACATTTATATTTTTTCTGCTTAGTTAATTTTTACAATATTAAAGACCACAATATTGAAATACTTAATTTCAAAAAGTCTTAGTTGTTATATTCCACCGTGAATGTGTAACTCATGTCACTCTCGTATGCCTATACAATTTTAGCCGTAACAACAAAAGGACAAGCAAAATCTATCACTATCCCCCTCCTGTGCGTGGGTCTCATCATGAAGGGGGAGCGACCGTAGACTGCCACCTTTATATTATGAAAAATTCTCAGGTATGCAAGTTTCCAAACGATTTTTGATATCCACGTAATTTTAATATCAAAGCTCGAATCGAACACCCGTGCAGAGAGCAACATTCAAACATCTGGGCTATCACATCTAAAATGATAGCGTCCAATATTAATCTAAATTAGACTGGATATATTATCTACAATTATTAATTTTATAAATTCATGCTAATCTACTTATGTATGCATCCGGATATACAGACGGATGGAAATCCAGTTATTTAAAGAGCAAGTTCACTTAGACTCACTGACCTTCCTAACGAACGTTTAGAACTACCTTCCCACGACAATCCAAACACGGTATGAAGAATACAATCCCTATTCGTAATCGTAGTTGGTGATCTCGCCAATTTAAAGATATAATTTTTCAGGAGAGCTGTTTTGAACATATGTAAATACCTCCATGCAACATCGCAAGTGAATGCAAGTTTGTTGGAGTACTATTCATTTATAAAATTCAATTGAATTTGAACATCATATTTTGAATTATTGGACTGTCATAAATATTGTGATGGGCAATAAAAAATCGAATGATTTGATATTTTTCATCTCATCATTTCAAGCACAATTTTTTGCGAACCTGTGCTCTACATTACCAAGAATTGATTGTGGAACTCGTTCAAATGTAAATATGATTCCAGAGATATTATTATTATAAAGCTATTACGCAATATAATGTTATGGTAATCTTATTTTTCCTAAATGAAGATATACGATTAGTTTCTTTAAACTTAATGTAAATAACTACCGCGGTGGTATAGTACTATGGCTGCAAGATATTAAAAATATTCGAATAATAAATACTTCTGGTGACAGTAGTATTTAATGTTGTTTTAAGATCGGATATAAGGGTTACTATATTACTATAGTTATTGCCGCAGTATTGTATTGGTTATTTGGCTTATAATGAGCACGTAACGACCAATAAAAAAAAAGTGTTACTCAAACAATATCTTCAAAAAAGAAACCAATCGTTATTCAGCGTTTTCCGAGTCGACAAAAAAGAAATAAAGGTATCATTTGAGATACACCAGTTATTCGCAATTTTATTGAGAAAACAGATCGTCTCCCGTTCCCACGGCCAGGTTCCGGCCGAGGCGAATTTTGACAGAGAACTACAGAATTACTAGCTACTCTGGTACCGTCAGGAAAAACAATACACGGTTTTTAATTTTTGATATTTAAATCTAAAATGAAATATAACTACGATAATGTATGAACATGTTAAGCAAAGTCGGTTGTTGTGCTCTAGCCATCACAATCCTAAAAAGTCTCAGTAATACCTATACTTGGTTACATACATCTCGCTGAGCATTTCTGGATTTTGAGTCCACAGAAACCGTTGAGAACACTCTCAGATACGCGGAATTCTTTATTTTCCTTCACCAATGAACTGCGAACATCGAACCCAATTCGCTGAGATTAAAGCACAACATTTAATAAATATTGATTCAAAAACAATGTTCAAATACTTCATGTTAGGCCTAATATACATGAAAATTTTAAAAAGATTACTTACTACATAAACTCGGTAAACTATTAATCGTAATAAAAGGAAACTACTGATCAACATGAGTACTATGTTGATGAGTTTTGAACCATTTATCAAACCTCTCCTTTCTTGGCCAGTCGTTTATCATTCACAGGGTCAACTGATCGAGTTTGTCATTTTCTTTTAATATTGGGTAGGGATCGTCATGGCAAATACACTTTAAATATTCAAATAATAGTTAATGTCAAGTATTAAAAAACTGATAAGCGTACGGTAATAGGACGAATCCGTTACAGAGTAACTAACATCATTGGCTAAGTGTAAACGACTGTAAAATTGAAAACGTAATTTTTTGCAACAAAAAACCTAGGCACAGAAACTCTAATAGTAGTTCCGTGTCATTACAATACAATATAATTTTATTATTTTGAAACGTTTGTGTTTTGTATTGTAAAGTATTAATGAACGCGATTATATTTGTCATTTTGGCTCTGATCGGATTGGCTAAGATGTGGAAATAATAAGTTACACCACAAGCAGGAAGTATCGTGGTAATCTTGTGTAACTCATAAAACCATTTATACGATTTAAAAATTATGATAAGTTTCTGGGTTTTAATAATATAAACACCTCAAAGTTTTCGAAACTATATTCCTATTAAAATTAAGTATTACTGGCTCCGTGAACAAACACATCGTGCGGAAACCTGCGTACTTTTAAAGCTGTACTTTATTTCCATCGTGCGTTAAGTTTTATAGACACACGCGTGATAAATATCACAAATAATTTTAGCGTAATTATTTTAAAGTTCATTTTGAGATGTAATCAAAATTTATATTGAATATCAATTAATTAATCTGTCAACTATATCAGGGAACACGAGCGATGTTGTTGCTGTCGCTTCCGTCAGAAAGACCATCGATTAAGTGCGAACTAGTTCTGGAAATTCAACATCGATTTTCGTTTTAAAAATAAAATAATTTTATCGATACTCATTTTGCGGAGCAATTACAACAAAAGAATGACTGCGAAAGATGATTGATTATTATTTATCAGTATTTATGCGTAGTCACCA
The DNA here is from genome assembly GCA_003671415.1 of Megathymus violae. NCBI lineage: Eukaryota > Metazoa > Arthropoda > Insecta > Lepidoptera > Hesperiidae > Megathymus > Megathymus violae. Next base: position 781,143 of record PDGT01000114.1, on the reverse strand, counting down.
AAGTTAGGTCAGTAACGTGTTATAAATTAGCACGATCAAAAATATTTTTTATTACCAGGCCCATCAACACAGTAGAGACCGTGGACCGCCCAATCAACGCCACCATACGTTATACGCTCATGCTGTCATTAGACATTTTAGCATTTTTATCAAGTGCTTCCATTTAGTAGGTTACAGTGTTTTGTGCTGGAAAAGTATTTTATATATTTTTCCGTTAATACATTATATGGATTGTAGTATCTAGGGCTCATAAATATTTCGACCATCACAAACGCACGGTTTTAATTAAATGCCACAGCAATCTAGTGGCGTTAGTGTGCAAATAAAGGAATAGCTGCGACATATTGAGGAATAACATAAAAATATATTAAAAATTAGTATAAACTGTGGCACATATACGAACTTGTGTGACTAGGTTTGCTATGCAGTTTTGGGACGTTTCTTCAAGTGTATTCAACATTGCGGCTGCTGTGAGTTTTGAGTCCAAAGCATTTATTAGTTATTATTTCTGTATCGTTAGTTTGTAAGCGATTATTTATTATTTTGACTGTTTTAATGCTTTTGTTGTACAACATAACAATTTGTAACCCGTATTTGTAACAAAGGATAAATCCCATAACGTAAAAATCATACAAAATGACGAGAGACATTGTTTTGCTATCGCTTCCATCACGAGATCGTCTACTAATTATGCGCGGGCGCCACAAACTAGTTCTGTAAACTGTCCGTCAATTCTGAATCTTATAACAGTTGCGGTGTTTTGTTTTTACGGCTCATTAAAGTGTAACCGTACTTTACTATCGATAGGTATGTGAGCAATATGCACGGGATAATTGTTTTGTTTATTTTATGTTTTTTATGGTTTTTTAATATTAATAGTCAGCAAATGCGCAGGTGAAGCACCTAATGGTAAGTGACTACAATGTTTATAGACATCGTAAAACTAAAAGCGACGCATTTTGTCCAAGAGAAGAAGCAAAGCTCTCCGACTTTACAACCGAAGCAGGTTGAACATTAAAGGCAGATAAATCGTGCGTTAGTAACCCTAAATTTCTGCGAGACCTATAGAGCGACCACTAAAAGAAGGATCAGGGTCGCTGGAATCTTGTTCGTTTATCAGCTGGGTGCAGGATGATGGGGGATGGGGTTACAGTTAAATAACATATGAACGAAGCCCCTTTAAAATCAAAGCACTAATAAAGCAGCGTCTAAAGTGTGTGTTGCGTGCTGCGAGCCGGATGCATAAGAGGTCCACTACAAGGTGTGGCTCTCCTCTCATATTTGAGGAAGCTTACTCTATTAAACTGATGAAAGTAATAAACGGCCAACCCAAGTGTCCGAAAATCTTATGTCGATCGAAAGCCTCCGAAATACTTTAACGATTGCTATCTATCGATAACAGTCATTCCGAAACATGGAAGCTCCTAAAAATTTTGCTACTAGCGGTCATCCATCTAACTACTGACCGCGTCTGCATTTGCTTTTCTAAGCAATCTGTTCGATCAATTAAGATCGGACGAGATATTAGGCTATAGCAATTCATTCGTCTAGTATAGGCATAAATGTTCCATACTTTCATTTATTTCATTTAGTGTGTGATATACAATGTACCTGTATATATGTATATATATATATAAAATGTATGGATGCAAGGTATTCTGCAAATTTTTAACAGATGGGGTAAAAAGCAGAGCGGCAAAAAAAGTATGTTAGTATAAGGTATAAAATTTATTTTCCCGACTAACATTTTTCAGGTTTTGTGTAAATATTATATAAATCTCAGTTAACTTAGAAAAAGTTTACACGTTCTTTGGACACGTTTCGTTTTGTATACATAATAGCAAGGTTTTTAAGATAAATTGCTTAGTTTTTGCTTATGTTCGTAATCGTTCGGGCACACGATCTATTTCCGGTTGACTTAATTGCGATTTAGAAAATAACTATCCTTTGTATAAACGCTCGTGCTCACTTACTGTAAAGAAAACCCCCTTTGATGGGTCTGTACTTTGGTTGTATTCAGATCTCAATAATAGATATATTAATAAACTTCCCTGAGTTGAAGGTATCCTGGATGGATATAGATAAAGCGGACAACACAAACAATTTCATCTCGACAACAAATATCTACTTGCCAGATAACTGTCTTCTCTGGGCTGGAATCGAACCCGACGTCCCTTGCTTAGCCGGCAGGGTCATTACACTGAATACAATCACACGATTTACATAACCATACGACAGTGATAATATGCGGGCATTCACATTTTACATATCGCAACAAAATGTCACAACAACCACATTCTTGACTCATTGTAGAATGCACTCCACGTAAGAAGTTGAACGATTAACACAATTTTAATCAACTACCAAAATGCATATCATATGATAAATACGTACAAAACGCTTTATTGATCCATTGGGCGGAATAGTATAGTTTAGAATAAACATTCTTTAAAGCTCCAGTCAGCTAAGTATTATTATTTACCTACAAATCTATTAAAACGTAATTGAAATGGGTGCCTTTTTGGACGCAGAACGATTGTCATTTTAATAACAAATAATAATAGTACTATAATATTAATATACTTTCGCCGCAAATATAATACCAGGTAGTTATACTGTTACGTTTAAACTACAACAGTAAATGGAAAGCCCTCAAACATTGCCAGCTGACCGACGACGTGTGTTGACACACGGCATTAGAAATCAATCGACCGAGTTAACAAACCTTTGGTGCAGTAGGAAGTTGTATAAGTGACAGCAAGTGGCAATATATTTTAAATAGCCATAATTCTAAGGGCACGTGGAACACTGACAGACGAAATCATAACACTTCTTGGGCACAAACCTCTCCAACCAAACCAATATGACAGCGTACATTCCAAATGTCTTGGAGGCGAAAACTGTACCTTCCAGGAGTCTTCTAATTGACAACAATAAGACGGAACAAGAGACAGGATGGATATACGCAAATATTTGCCAATAAATTTAATGGTTCTATTAAATTCTTTAAAGTCTACGACCACAAAAACGATAATATATAAATAAACTTCTAAAACAATTATGACACTTCGAAATAGACGATGTTAATGATGTAAGTTTCGTGAAATCTGTCGTTATAATAATTTCTGTGTCACATAAATATTCCCAGTAACATTTGCACATTAGACTTCCTCAAATTATTAATAGATAGACATAAATTATCCTAATAGTTTCCTTGATTTACTCAATCTCTTCTTTGTATATTTACACTGAATGGTGTTTATACGAGATTGTCAACATTAATGGTGTTATTGTCTAATTACTCCTTAATTACTGATGAAAAAACTATTAAGTTAAAGGAAGTGTTGACATTCTGTCGCCTGTAAGAATAATTTGTAATATGTTGACTTTGCATCTCTGTAATAATTCTTTATGTATAAGATTGCGTTTTTTCTTTTTAGGGGAACGCATAAACAATGAAAAAAAAATTTTATAGAATCAGTGTCGTGGATACGGATATGGACGGATACGGACGGATGTCTGTCTAGTTGGAAAGTTTGAATTTTATACAATTATGAATATACGAATCTCGAAAATTAATTAGCGTCATATAGCAAAAGCTCTGATTTAATAATCGCAAAAACCATAGTTTAAAATATATATTAATAAAGTGCAAGGTAATCGCCCACTCTTTTTTTATTTGTGAAACTAATGTGCTGATTTTGAGGTAGAACAGGCTTGTTCTAAACGAAACCCTGGTTATAGAGATTCTTGCTAGACAACGGGCGAAGTAACGGCACAGGGTCCAAGCTATTGGACCTCGGTGAACATTGTAGCATACAGATTAATCCCAACAGTTTGTTCTCGTGCATGGTAGATGTTCTAATTTAGCGAATGCGTAGCTCTGTTGCTGTAACCATCCTCTGTTAGAAAAGCAGTTGTTTAAAACTTATACCAATATAATTTAAATTTAAGCCGGCTAATTATGTGCTTTAAAATATTTACAACTTCAAAATTGCAAGGATCAAAGTACGAAATTGGGAAAAACAAATTAATAAATACTAATTATATGGCTGCTTTAAAGTGATAATACCTTCAGAAAAAAATACTGGTAATTAAGTATTTCCAGATACATTTACTTACACGAATATTCAAGGCAGCAATAATTAAAGTGGACGCACTTGAGTTTAACTTGTAGCCTAGTGGTTTCAATTCTAGATTCACGCACAGAAGATTTAAAAGGATTAAAATGAAAGGAATTAAAGGAATTTAAAGGCAGTAAAATGTAGTGATCATTTTGAAGCCTCTATGAAGAAAACGTTGGGAGGAAACTTCCATACCTGAATTTACATATAATTGAATGTAAATAATATAGTGGATAGGTGTTACACTAAACTACTCTAAAACATTAATTTATATTCACTAGTTTGGTGGCTTTAAAGAAGGCATGTTCATTATCTAATTTTAAAATTTTATTAACTGAGGGAATTTGGTTTATTAAGAACAATCTTCATCTTTCTATCCTACGTTCAACTTTAACAAAAACATTATCTTATCTTTTTTATTATATTTATAATAATAATGCGTTATAAAACTACTTGAATATTTTAACATTGAAACCCTATCCAATCTTTGCATAATAACTGAAAAAAGTTAACATTCCTACTTTTATTCATTTACCACCGATCCGCTCGGTTTCGTTCGGATAAAAGAATTATCTAACCATACTTTGAAAAATGAAGATTAAAACTAACGAAAATTGAGATATAGTTGACAAATATCATTCTGACTATAGCACATACATGATATATAAGCCTATGTCATTTCGGAACAATATAGCTTTCGAAGGCTAAAAAAAATTTTTCAAATAAATGTGCCATAGTTCCTGATATTCCCTCCGCATACATACAACCTCAGAAGATTCGCTCTCTCTTTATAATATAACTATAACTTTATTATTTTAAAAAAGATGATCGAATGTTATCTAAATCGGATATACCATGTCCAATCAATTAGAAGTTGGAAAACGGGTCTTCTGATACCTTAACATAAAAGGTGTGGTTGTTTCACAACATTATAATAAACTTAATAAAATAAACGATTACACAACTGAATCTGAATTAGTAACACTTCAAAGTTTTTATCATAACCCCAAACAAAGTTTATTTTATTTTTAAGTAACGAATAATTCTAAATTTTATTTTTATATTTCATATATTGTTAGCCTGAAGAGTTCATCGTAAGTGTTCGTAAGAGTCGATCGTAAGTGTTCGACTGATTTAAGGAACAGCGGGTGTGGTCCATGATTGGATAGGTGACTGCGGTAGAAATTGTTAAGCATTCCCAGATTTCCAAAGGCACGTTAAGCAGTTTCTCTCGGTTTTGTGTGAGCATAAAAACTATGTCACATAAAAACTTTCGATTTTTGGATTGGCCAATCACCCCTCTACTAATCAGCGCTGGAGTGGCGTAGTGGAGCACGGTCTAACCGTCACCCAAGATCCGATAAGTGGGTCCATAATTGGTTTCAACCGTGATAATAGGCGGCAAACGATCTGACAGTCGACTTGAAAGTCAGCAGTCAGCATTCCCATGGACAACCCTAATACCAGGGGCGTCACAATGTGTAAAATTGTCACTGTTAGTTGTTGTTAATAGATGAGGTAAAAAGGAATTGAAAATGAATACAAAGGATTCATTTATATTTAAAATATGCAAAATAAACAGCATTCATAAGAAACCGGCCGTCACACATCGTAATTTTTCAATAAAAGCAACGATGCACTTGTGTTCATAACTGCATAACGCGGCATCGACACTATCATAGGGTTGGCACTTTGGTCACATTGTACTAATAAATTCATCTATGATAACAGCAATTAGACTTACCACTTACCACCAACCGACACCACAAGATGGCCCGTCTGCTTATATCAACCTAAAATATCTTTAAAAAGTAAAATAAGTTTTGTAATAGACAATAATTTTATCAATAATTAATATTTACAATATTCACGGATTTATTTAAAGGTAACTAAAATTGAAGAATCTTATGTTGATCGTAAAATCAAACAACTTAAAAAATATATTCGTTGGCACGATTAAGTTCCGATTGTATTTTGAAGAGCGACAAAAAACACTGACAAGACAATTTAGTCGGCATAGACGGAGCTGTAACATAACATTAGTATAACCCGTGAGGAACCAACGCGTGACAACCATAACTCCGGACGCTGTGAGAACGGCCGTCCAAGTTCGCTTCCCACGCGTGCCGCGGTCGCAAACAAAAACACCCACGTCTCGACATTCGGCTGTCATCTTCAGTTAATGATAATGAAGCAATTATTTGGACACGTGATGTGGACGATAACCCACCGAGTTTCTGTAAATATGACATGTTTAACCACAATACTTGACTCTCGTTCACGATAGGTACTTTTGATTTGTGTATGGGTTAATACACACACATGTAAAATAATATTTTTATAACTAGTTATTAATTATACAGAAGTCAAATTTTTTGGTTTTTATTGTAGGAAAAAAAGCAGATAGAGCTATATATAGATCAATTTGCATGAGGTTTACGGATAATTTTAAAAGAAATAAGTGTACCTACTCATCTTAGCCTGTCCATATACATTTACAGTAATGTAGTATATAATAAAAAAAATTAATACGTACAAGTAGAAAAGTGATACATACAATCGTGAAATAATAGGCATAATTTCACATGGCTCAGCGTAATTAGCTTGAAACGACAGTGCCGCAACCGATGTCTGCAAAGATCTGCTGAGGATTTACTTTCACCGTTTCTTCTCAATGGTCAAGTACAAATATGACATCACAAAAACCCATGATCCGAGAACAAACATTTATCGGCCAAATATCTATTGGGGTCGGGAATCGAACGAGGGGTTACCAACTAGGCTGCGGGGTATAATATAATTTTTTAGATAGACAACAGTACTCATTACGGATTGACATCGCAATTGACATTGCAAGGAATAAGCAAACTACGTTTTGATCATTTTTTCGAGTAATCCGACATAATTTCATATCCGTAGCCGTAACCAAAACCGGTGAAATATTATTCATGTACCCGTAGCCATAGAGATCCGAATTTTAATATTCACAACATTAAACACCCTAGTAGACGTTGCCAACCTTTAAGTCAATAGCTCGTAAATTTGGATTGTCGCGAGAGGCTCCAGTTCAAATTCCGTACGCATACCTAACTTTTAAGATTATGTACTTTTCAGAAATTAATTATAACTTGGTTAGGTAACGGAAAACACCGCACTCACCCGCTTAACTGAGAGTTCTCTCTGATGTTTTTCCAAAGTATGTGAATTCTGTCAATCCGCACTTGGCCGACGCGGTTGGTTGTCCTTAGCCCCTGTTATCGAGGAATCCCGACGATTATGTGTTAAATGTAGTCTTCCACTGCGTAACGTGTTTATTATTATATATCATACTATTGGTTAAACGTCACACGTCTGCAGCAATATATAAGTGTCAAAGCAGACAGTACTTGTATCCAGGTTTATTAGAAAACTAGCTGTGCCCGCGACTTCGTCCGCGAGGAATTTAACATAAAAGTTATTTAGCAGAAATAAAAGTAGCCTAAGTTACTCCTTATTACATCACCTACCTGCCAGTGAATGTCAACTCAAAATCGGTCCAGCCGTTTCAGAGATTAGGCGGAAAAACAGACAGACAGACAAAAATTAAAAAAAAATGTTTTATGCATGTAGTAAAAAGCGGTTATTTTAATATTACAAACAGATACTCCAATTATATTCATTAGTATAGATTAGATGGGCCGTAAGTGTATCATATTCGCAATTCCCTTGTTAGTAGACGCAAAATGACATTTAATACGATTCTGCTTATTACTCATTTCCAATTAACGATATTGTAGAACTTGCTCACTGTTACTCACGCACTGGTGGAAGTATATTTTACGTTTCTGAGAATTCCTATCGGGTAATCGATATAAGCGTCGATGCCTTTATTAAATTGATTTCTTGATTAATAGTTGGCTTTATTTTTTAAATTGATATTTTTAATCCGTGTGGACCGCTCTTGGCCTTAAAACATGGTCATGCTGCACTCGCAATGCAATATGCACAATACAGGTGATTTCTTATATTTGGAGAAATGAAATCTAAAAATTTGTATGACGTCAGCACAATTTCACATACGGCAGAATGAGATGGTTATCTTTGCTTTTTTTCGTTAGAAATAAAAAAAAATCTAACACTCACAATGTTACAAGTGACATTTATATTACATATAAATTACTAAATATATACGTATATTTATGTCATTACAAAATTACGACTTTTGTTATTTTGTAAAATTCAACGTATTACTTCAGAGATGATTCTGCTATCAGCAACTTGAAACCCTTCAGACACCTTCATAATAAACTTAACACAATGAACGCTAGAGTTAACGAATTGGAAATTTTAAATCTAATAAATCTAAAGAAAATTTTTATAACAGACACCAAATTGATGAGACGAAATTTAATGTCATACGTCAGTTTTTAGGGTCGAAGCAAAGGTAAACAACGTTAAGCTATGTTTTTATGTGACGTCATTTGCCGTTCATGTCTATTTAGAATGGAACAAAATTCAAAGTGAAAATTATGTAATCGAAAAAGTAAATGAAATTATATCAATTACTGTGCAGATAATAATCAAGATATAATAATAATAATTTAATTTCTCATTCATTTCAATAATTACAATTAATTGATTCTATTATAATCATTAATTTATTATAATTTATCTGTTGATTATTATTTATCTATTGAATGATCATTGTCAAATTGCTACAGTTAGAAGAATAATACTTATAGTTAAACCCTTAGCGCCAGCATTAACATTATTGTTTAGTCATTGAAAGCCCATCATGACGAACAGTTGTATTGGAACCAGGACAGAATTGACAGGTTTTACTACGAAAAATTCTGAAAACATTTCCTGATGTGAGTCACTTCAGATCATTGATTGCTATAACAGCGCTCATGAATTGGGTTTTTTTTTTAATTATTGTCGATTTTTGGTTTGACGCCGGGTTCTCTCGCCGTCAATGCTATGGTTTGGCAAACCGTGCCGAAAGATCTAACTAAAGTTTTGGAAGACTTTCAAATAGATACATCCAATTTTCTGGACCAACACTTGGAACGTGATATATAGCATATTGTAATATTTGTATTAATAGATAGATATATATTGTTATTAAATTAGTATTAATTTACTTTCCAACAATCCGCAAACACAATGTATGATGGTACATATTTCTATACATGCATGAATATATACCACCATGAGTTGTGTTTACGGATTGTTGCAAAGTAAATTAATAATAATTTAATAACAATGAATTTCCGCAAAGTGAAACTAATAACGCCTGATACTATCTACGATATGTATTGTATAATATTATTCCAAACTTATTTATCATTATGTTCTTACTACATTTAATTGTATTGAGCAATCTACAGAGTTGATAGTGATAGCGAACCTGTCTGCTGACCAAGGGGTCCCGGGTTAATGTTGGTTCTCGTGTCATGGGTGTTTGTGACGTCATATTTGTTTACGTCCGTACCGCCGACGACACAAGGAGTCTTAGTCCGGCGGTGTGAGTGTGTGAACGTTTATTGTACGTATATTGTAATTCTATCTGTTTCGTGTGCATTGGGAATATTTTATTTGCAATATAAATTTTTTATACATAATTTTTGATGCCGCCTTCGTCGAAATGTGCTATAACTAAAGATTGAGTGGTAGTAATTTTTTTAGCATTAAGTCTGCATGCTACTCGGGTATAAGAATAAACATTGAAGTTCTTCGGTCGAGCGCGAATAGGGAACAATTTTGAAATGCGAATCCTTTTACGACCGTGATATAATTATCTCATTATTATTATTATGTTATCAAATTTTTTTTATGTTAATAGTCGACAAACGAGCAGACGCGCCACCTGATGGTAAGTGCTCACCGTCGCCCATGGACATCAGCAAGACCAAAGGTATCACCGATGCGTTGTCGGCATGGAAATGAGAAGAAGGTAAGAAAAAATGTACTGGCTGGCTCTCATGACCCCAGCTGGAACACGACGAGTCGTTTGGCGGCTGACTCAAGCAGGAGGGTGGTAGCTAGCCAGGCAGGCTTCACGAAAGGGTAATAATACCAGTAATAATATTAATAACTTAATACTGATAATATAATCCTCACGCGAAGCCCTACCACCAAGCAGGCCGGCTTCTGTCGTCTGCCTGTTCTGTCGACACCCTGTTCTGCCAGCATGGGATTGGGGGTAGTATTCTAAGCCGCCCCAATATCTGATATTTGATTTAAGTAAAAAAGAAATGTTTCTTTTTTCCTTTCTTTTACTATACCACACTAATATTTCCACCGAGTAGCTCACCTTGTCAAATATTTTTTGATGTAACAACCTGTTAAATAAAATTAAATTTAAAAATAACAATTGAATTGATGCCCAACTGCCCCGCTGTAATCCACGTAAGAGTATAGTCCAAGTTTTCAGAACTTCGAAAACTGTACTCAACCGCGCCCAGTTAGATGGGGTACAAATCATAACTGATCAATAATAAGTATGCTCCAATTACACGTGTAAAGAATAATGTAAAAATTGTGTGCCATGTAGACGTCACCACTTATCAGTTAAGTGCGTATTGTATCCTCGTTATCTATTATTCTCGTGTAGTATTACCGACGTACTCGTATATGTATCCGAGTTGGACAGCGCCCGCGTGTGGTCAATGACGAGTCTCAATTAATATTCAATTGGTCATCGGGGAAAATCATCAGGGTTTAGAGTCTTAGTTTTATAAACTGGGCCCCAGGTGTGTTTTGTTTAGATAGGTATTATTCAATACTTATCGTGACAAGTGATTCATGCGCAAGAAGTAAAAATGATAAATGGTGATAAAATGTCAGGTGGTTGATTATTGTAAAATAAATGATAATTAAGATTCGAGACGAATGTTTACTTTTATTAACTTATTTAATTATTATGTACAACATAATATAATTTTAGGAAACACAGTATGTGTGATAAATTTGTACAAGGACGCTAAGTCTTTCTAATAAGGTATTTCTTAGGCTCAAATCTAGGAAAGTGAGGCGAACTCAGTGGGTACCTAATTACTATTATTTATTGAACACAAAGCTGATATTATTAGGGTTCTGTATTGAAATGTGATGTACATATACATAGGTACATTCAGGTTATATATGATCAACATATGTTTTGAAAAACATTGAAAAGAATGAAAGTATTTTCACCTCGCTCGGTACTACTGAACTATTTAGCCGGACATAAAAGTTTAAAAGTGAAAATTCATCAGGTAAACAAAAATAAAATTGAAATTTCTATACCTTGCTATCCTGTATCGCTCGTCCGTTGGACTTGATTTACTTTGTACCCGAGCATAACCGATCCAGGAGTTCATTTTATGTACTTTCATGCAATGTAATTACAAAAGTAAGCATACAACCTTCAACAATAATTTCCTTTCAACGCAATAAGCATTACATGCAATTTATACATAATTAGGCCTAATCTCCTCGTCGCTGGCTCATTGTTTAGTCTAAAGCGACTTACTCGAAACTCTGTGTATGCGTTTCGTTGGAGACCAAACATTTTTATGGAGAACTAGTCTCAGGAAGTAATACTAATAATCTCAGATTATTTCGTGACGCCTACACACGCCGCTGCTCTGTGATATTATATGTAAAGAATCATATAACGGTAATGCCATAACACTTAAATAATTTAAGACTACCAAACAATCTATTTTATTTACGCATGTACGTTTCTAATGATTTGTAAGAATATTTTCTTTTAATAAATTCAAAATTCATGTTACTTCTTAGAAAATAATTACATAACAAAAATAATTTTGGCAAACCGCATTTTTATAAAAATTTTCCATTAAGATAAGTATCTACCTCAATACCTGTTCCTTTAAATTCAAACTATTAATGTTATTGCAACATATACTAGGAATTACAACGAAAAATCACTTGTGTATAATAATATTTATGAATACAATAATGCACTGCTAAACATTTAAACCCAAAAAAGGGTATTCAATAGCTTTTTTTTGCCTTAAAATATATGCGGTGCTAAAACAACTTAAAAAGTCTTTAACTTTTACGACATCCAAGCCTATAATTATTAACGTTAATTTTATTAGGATTCTATAACGTTGGCAGGCCCGACGACAAGCTATTCACAGACATTTGAAAGAGCGACTCGCGCCAAATTCTACCTGGACTGGAGAAGTTACCGCAAGGGCTATTTTATCTCTTGTCCCATTCGGGTCCGACCCATTTATTACGTAAAGTTTTTATTCGCATCTTTTGTCTACGGCTGCCTCAGTTTTATGCCGACAAAGAAAAGGTCATGCAAATGGAATTCCAAAACTTTTAGGTGCCTTAACGGGCCTGTTATCTAAAAACAAGTACAGCACGATCTGAAGGTATATAGCAATAAAAATCCCCGTTTCTTTTATTTAAAACAACTTAACGAAGCGGCGATAAACTAACAAAAAGTTAAGTTTTAAAACATAAAAAGTGTTTAGAATTGTGCACACGTGGCATCCATTTGAATACTCCATATTTAGGTATTGTTCAGATGGTCGATAAATGCAAGTTAGACATCTTTGAATTAGCATAAAGAAAAGTGCATCTAGGATACAAAAATTCTGGATTAGTGTAATTTAATTTTCAATCGTAACTACTGCGTTTTGTTTACTGTTATTAGCATAAAAAGAAAAAGTAAGTTACAAATCTGGATGAGGAGGGTTTAACAACCAACACCTTTTCATTTTACCGTGCCGTGTCATTAACCTTTACTAGAGTACACACCTAATACATTATTATCACTAAGGACAACACATATATTATAATAATTTTATTTATAATGACGGTGAATTGGAAGAACAAAAATTAAACTCTATTAGTAAGATTGTCGTGTCCATGATCTGAGTTTCATCTTAAATAAACACGTAGCCATGCGAGTGTGCGAACAATTTTATTGTAAAAGTCAACAGTATTATCAAGAATTATGGTTAAGCAGAAAAAAGTCTTAATTCCTTGGGAAAGTATGTTACGCATGTTCGAAACTTGATCGCCGGGCCACACGTGCTTGCGCTTGCGCAGCTATGAATGGAAGGGCGTAGGGCCGGGATTGGGAAGGGGGAAGGGCGAAGGCTTTTTTCAGGCAGTAACATCGGAGGCACGGGCGGAGACGCGCGTGTCGAGCTTTAAGCTCTCGTGAACTGCCAGCTTTTAGAGTCAGTTTAGTTTTATTACAGTGCACGTGATTGTTAAGTCAAGGTTAAAACCTTATAATTTACAGTAGATATTTTAATATTATTTAACATTTATTGATATTACTGCAGTATTTTGGATATTCTGTCCAATGTAATAGAATATATGTACTTATGTTTTATATTATATTTTATTGTAATTTTTTTTTGTACATAATAAATTTAAAATATTGTTTATATATTTTATTATTTTTAGAATCACCGTTTTCCTAACTACATACTAACTTATATAGGATGTTCAGTGAAAATTAATATGATTTCTACATTTATTTATTATTTTTAAAAGGTTCATTGAAGATGTCTGCAGACCCTGCTCCTTTGTCGAAGACGGCCAAATATAAAAAAATTACAAAGCCGTTGCTAGAACGAAAACGGCGTGCGCGCATTAATCGCTGCTTAGATGAACTTAAGGATCTCATGGTCGGGGCTTTAGAGGTAAGTTTACCATGATCGTGATTTGTAAATTAGAGTATTTCATTTAAAAAATTATTTTCCGTAGCATTATTAAAATTGAGTGGGTTACAAAACGTACAGTTAACGAATTAAAATGTCAAAACTCTTGTTTTTATTGGGCCATCGAAATGAATATCATCTTTCATTCACACGCCATTTATTTTTATCACGGACCGGTCGTCCTTCTGTTTATTACTCGGGCACTTGCCGCGAGCAGGGCGGAGAAACAGGAATACAAAAATACGGGTCCATTAATAAATAGAGTATCTATTCGCTCCGTACAGTTATACTGATGTGTCGTTTACCCTCGAGTAACGTGAGAAACTCTGCGTGCACCTGCTGCATACACTTAATGTTTTTTTCTTTGCCCACAGATCGATGACGACAACTTAAGCAAGCTGGAAAAGGCAGATATCCTCGAGTTAACGGTTAATCACCTTACAAAGCTCCACAGCCCAAAGGATCCAGTTTTAGAAGCGAAGAAGTTTCAAGCGGGATTCGGACAGTGCGCCGCGGAAGCGTGCCGATTCATCATGTCCGTACCAGATTTAGATTCTAAAGTTAGCCAAAATTTAATCACCCATCTATCGAGACTGATAACAGCACAGCCGCTTACGATTCAAGTGCCGGAGCGGCCCTCCTTCTCCCCTCCGACTTCACCGTCTTCCGTGGTATCAGACAGACAACACTACTACAGTGACCACGAGCGCTCGTCTTCCGACGCTGAGGATTCGATGTATTCAGGAGATAGTTCTACAAAGAGATGGGCTTACGTCAGATCTAATCAAAGAGCGCCACACAAACCAAACGTTCCCTCATCCGGTTTACTCACAACAGTTGATAAGCTCACTGTCCCTAACCAGGCCGACAACAACGGTCACAATGGTCACAGAAACGGTTCATACTTCAACAGAGTTCCAGCTGAAGCGAAAGATGTTATTCTACAAAAGATCAGACAACATATTATGGATAAGCGCGGCAACGAGAGCCCGAATATTGACATGAATATTCACGCAGATCTGCCTTCAGAACAAAAATACATTCATAGAGATGAAATGTACAGAAGTGATTATGGATATCAGTATTCACCAGCTCCTTACCCCAGCAATAGCGATACGTTAGACTTAAGAAAAGTAAGGTCTCCGGCCAGGGCAGCGGTCGAACCGGCGCACTCGCCTAAAAACTTCGTCGCGCTCGGCGTCAGAGAAGAAGAAGCGACCCCCGCCGAGAGCAAGTCTGAAGTGATAGCCAGTCTACCGGAACAGTGCGAATTGCCAATGGATTACAGCAACTTGCCACCTAAAAAGAAGAGGAAATTGATCGAGTACCAAGAGTACAAAAAACAAGAGGAGGCAAGACGTCAACTCGATGCTTTTTATGCGGAGAAAAAAGACCGTCTTCAAGAGGGACCACCGGCGGATCACGAGTTGGATGTAAACAAATGGCGTCCTTGGTAGTCTTGTAGTTTTTGTGCGATGTCACTTCATTATTGTGATATTTATTCTTCCATGACAAAGCTTTAATTTGTTTTAATTTGTTATTTTACGAATCATTAGTTACTATGTTTACATTCGTGCTTTATAATTATGTTAAATTGAACCAGTATAAGGAGATTGACAACATTTACTTATTAGTTTTCGGAGAAATGTGCCATGTATTTGATCTCGATGTCTTCCTGCGAACATTCAGTAACATTTAGGTTTTTCTAAAACATGAATTGCTTAGCTACATTATTAAAGATGAAGATTAATATTATTGTATTTTATACGCAAATAAACATGTACCATTTTATTATATTTCTAAAATGTATGTGATTTTATTAATGTAACTATAGATTAAGTTTAATAACACGGTATACGTATATATAAATAAAGTGTTAATTCATAAAGAAACATTTATTCTTTTTGTTTCTTTTATCAAAACAGAAAATATTACGTCTCACATTGTTTTAAAGTATCAAATGATCAAAAATATTATAAAAATTTTTTTAATTGAAGTGTAGAAAAAGAGAGTATTACAATTATTATCACCAAAGCAGCAATGATATCTATTTGTAAATATTTATTTCAAAATGACCGTTGTAGCAAACACAGTTACCATTAACTTCTAAAACAGAGACAACCCAGTATGATCGATCAACTCCACATGCTTTGCAATACTAACAACATTCTATTAACGAAATTATATCTGTAAATAAATGTTCATATTGCCCATTGCATGCAGATAATTAAATTGAAATAAATAACATACAATTTTATAAAGCACTAGTGTAGTCAACCGTGTCCACAGAATCATGAACAATATTATTTTGTGAAAACTTATTATTTCAATTATTCCAGATTTTACAATTCCACAGATCAACAAAATATTGATCTTTTCACATCTCCATAATCATCGGTTAAAATTGTTTAGTGACACAAACCCTGCCATCTATTGTGAAATTGTGCAATGACTAATTGAACAACTTAACATCGAATATAAAAAGTTTTAAATAACTGGTAGATGGCATAATATTAAAGGATGGTAGTGTCATCTAGTTCAAATTAAGGTAAATAATTGAGCAGTGCCATCTCTTAAATCATTGACGTACTATTTGTAAACATTAAAATTTCTACTGAACAATGGATGTCACTGGCGGCTTACAATTCTTCTGTGAAAATTTAGTAATTTAAGCCGTGCTTTAGTTTTCTGATATAATAATTTAGTTTACTTAAAGTAACTTTAAAATTAGAACGCAATTGAAAATTTCAAAATTAATCCTCGGTATAACTTAAATATTTTAATAATGTAATCTCTTTAATGAAAATAACGTAGTGAAGACTTTGAGTGAGAAGTAATTATTTATTTTATTGAATTTGTATATGTTCGTATAATAAGTGAACTATGTAATTATTCTTTTTATAATTAAATTTGTCTTTAAAACAAACGCTAACAACCACTTTAATTGAACCTATTCGACAATAGATGGCACTTTCGCCGCGACTGCATTCTATGGCTACGCTGTAGTATTTTTATTACGGTTGTAGTACACGAGGAGTGGGGTGAACAAATCAACTTCGCCGTTGCCTTATTCATTCATTGATACGCCAGCTGGCCGGCCAGTAGGTAGCGTGATTCGAGAACAAATCTGCAGTCTACGATACGACCCTCAACGAACGTCAACGAAGTCAACATGTGTAGCGCTGGAAATGTAACGAACATTAAATTTTAAATTTCAGATAAACAGAATTTGACAGTTGACAACCTTTTATTTATTTGTGTCAAAAAAATTGGAATTCTAGACGGTTTAGTGGGTGTGATGTTCGATCAATTTTTATGTTTTTGTGAAATGTTTATCGGTGCGATGTTGTGGTAACAGTGGTGGTGGTGATAGGCGATGCTTGTGGGGGAGCAATCGCCGGCGCCGCGGGTGGTGGCTGGCTTGAGGAAACTTCGACCTGAACTTACTCCAGGCCCTGTGCCAACTCCGGCCGATCCTAGCATACGGATTTCAGGTCAGTTTATCACGTAGAAGTCCATTTTCACCATTATACTTATTAGAAGTTAAAAGGTAATAAAAACGTAAATATTATTTTAATTCAGTAGATTGGGGCGGCTTCGAATACTCCCCCAATCCCATGCTGGCAGAACAGGGTGTCGTAAGAGGCGACAGAAGCCAGCCTGCTTGGTGATAGGGCTTCGTGTATGGATTGTATTATCAGTATTATTATTAAGTCATTAATATTATTACTGGTATTATTATCTTTCAGTGAAGTCTCTATGGCTAGCTACCATCCTCCTGCTTGAGTCAGTCGCCAAGAGACTCGTCGTGTTCCGGCTGGGAGTTTGAGAGGCAGGACTTGCTTTCTAACCTTCTTGTCAATTCCTGGCCGAAAACGCATCAGTAATACCTTTGGTCCATGGGCGACGGTGACCACTTACCATCAGGTGGCTCGTCTACTCGTTTGTCGGCTAGTAACATAAAAAAAAGATTTATAATTCATTATTTAACCTATCTGATCTATAATTGTTATATGAACCAAATGAATAAGTTTAGAGTTAAACACTCGTCAACCATCCTCGCTATTTGCGTTAGGTCACAGTGATATCCCTAAATTATTGAATAATATTTTTGATGTACTATATTTAAATTAAATTCATATTTTATTTTATTTAAAAAAATAGATAAGTTAGGATATCGACGCCCATATAGTTTGACGAGTTTGTTTATATGCGGAAGGTAATCTCCGGAACCACAGCACCTACCTGAAAAATGATTTTACCATTTGAAATATACAATTAAACCATTTTGATCCAAGCGGAGGTACATACATATCGATTCAATAATAATTGATGATCATTTTTAAGATAATTTGTAAATAATTTAATGTATATTACTAATTGTGTGACTAACAAAAGAGTTATTAATTTAAATAATTTCGAGTTATTCATAATTAACTTTGTAATTTTCGAAATTTGCATATCTACTTGGTGTCATGGTCACTCACCCTTTTATTACGTCTACAGGGACATGTCTCACACGCGACACGAATCACTTTAAAATATTGGCTACTATTTTTAAAATTGCTGTTGTTAGCGAAAATACATGGCGTACAGATAATCCGTTGGGTGCCATGAAACGAGGAAGACACCGGTGTCCAGTGACTCCATGCGCCAAATCAATGTCTAAGGTTGTTAGTAATAAACATGTCATTTATCAAGGAACTTCTAAATAGAACCTGGTTTTTTGACGGACTCTTAAGAACTAGGTTCCTAGAATCATTTGTAGATTTGTCCGATCAAAGCTGAAAAAGTCGGTGACTTCACAGCGTATACACTCGGTTCAGGTCTCTATTTGTGACAATGAGATTTATCACGATGTTCTCACGCAAGCCTCGCTTACTGCTCGAGTCCGTGAAGGCATTTCTTCACTATAGGTAAAGACTAAACCCTGGCCTCCTGTATTGTCTGTATTCCCGTATTCAGCAGACTTCAAGTATGTGTAGTAAAATAGACGATATGATTTATTATGATTTGATATGATTTATTAGCTCTGTGTCATGTATTATCAGTTCGTCGTGATGTTAGGTCTGAACGTTGTTCCTCCATGTAACTATGCTACTTCTAGGCTTTCGGTCAGTGAAAAGTGCATTTATATCGTTCAGTACTTTTAGCCTGATCGTTTCTTGGAACTCACGCCTCAAGAATAGTTTTGGGTGTGATTACCATTTGTAAACTAAGTATTACGTTTCACGACGCAAAGGAAGGTTGGGTTAATGTTAATAAATATGTGTAATTACAAATAAGTTTGCTCAGACGGCTTCAAACGCACGACCCGATGTCAATAACAATAACAAAGTTAACCCAATTCCAGTATGTTTGCTGTTCTATTATTAGTAATAATAACTGCTTACTAATTTAAAGGATTGAGTTATTAGACTATCGATTGAAGTGATTAGAGAATAAGCATACGCATATAATTACAGACATCATTATTTTAATTAGATACCTAATATTGTGAACATAAGTGATTACCTAAGTAATCTTTGTGAGGGACTGATAAGGGCTGACAGTTTCTCATGGGTAGGCAACTCCTTGACCCTTGTATCCAAATAAAATTCATAAACGGTCACACTGACCGTGTTGTATGAAGAGCATTGAAGCTCACGGACATGTTCAGTTTTCAATAGTGATCCGTAGTGTCTCGGCTAGGCTAGGTCGTCGATTAAGGCCTCAGTCCATCATACATCGACATCGACATGCGCGTTGAAAGATTTCAAAATAAATAGCTTTAGAAATATAATCATACGTTGGAATGTAGTTGTCTCTCCTCTCGCTATCCCTCTTTATCGAAGCAAGTTAATTAATTTTCCAATACGCACCTTCCCGGGTTTTGAATCTAGGCCGTCGAAGTAAATAGGCATGCAATTTTTTTCGTCAATGCTAATGACAAATGTAACCTTTTAGGTCAATATGTATCAAAATATTGGATAAGCCATCTTATGCCGAGTGATCACCGCAACCTACAGAAATCCCTAATATCAAAGATATAAATGACGCAATGTCGACCAAGAAAGACGCTTTTAAATACTTTTACATTTTAAAAATTCAAGATTGATTGTAGGAGGTAAAAGCTGGTAATCAGGCAAATAAAGAATTCTACTTCTACGCATGAGGCCAATGACCGCTACTCGAAGGAACCAATTAATTGATAAATACAACACATGCACAGGACATCAGGACTCAGATAGGATCCCTTACTCATAAAAGTCTCTCTCTAGCCCCAACCGAATCATAATTAAATATGATATTGATTTTTATTAATACAATACTCGTAATTAAATATGATAATTAAATATGATATTGATTTTTATTAGTACAATAATTATATATATCCCACACTGAAATGATCACACACTCATACCCCCGCAGTAGATTTTCCTATGCTGCGGGTCGTATTGTCCACAAAGATATGACAAAAATCCATCGCCGAAGAACAATCAATATACATTAATCGAATACGAATACATAGATACAGTGAATACGAATCAAACCTACTTTCTACTAACTGCAAACCTGGCTACAGAGTTGTCCAAATTGATAAATGACTGTACCCATACTGTAGTGGAACTTCATTGGTATTATTTTATTTATAATAACTTGATTACATGGAAACATTATAGTCAAGGACAGTTGGCTGATATAACTAAATGTGCATGTGGCATTCACCTCAACCCAATGTCACGATAACGCGCACTAAAGTTACCAACAACCGCAGTATATACATATGTATATCGACAAAATGTTTCGCAAACCGATCAAATACATGCCCTACTACATTTATAGCACGGAAGTGGGAGCACTGTATAAATATATTTTTGTTATAAATCATAAGCTGTGTAGGGAGGGAGCAGGTATTCTCTTACAATTGCGAAAGTTTACATATACAAAAAAAATAAATTTTTATTATCGTCTGCCCATTGATTGAGTTTAAGCCAAACTATTTTTTTCACGCAGTGTTTCCCGTTGCCTAATCAAACGTACTTTGAATGTCGATTAATGAAGCAATAGCTAAAAATCTATTCTTTATCTATTCTCATCCAGTTAAGCAGTGGTTAGTCGTCTATGGTGGTATGATGTGTTTACCTGCCTACCATCCCTCTTGTTCCATCCTTGTTAATTATGAAAGGTTTTTAAAAGTGTTCCTGTTGGACAAGCAATTGAAAAGCTGGGCCACTGCATCATCATTGTTGACATGGAGCGAACGCATCGAGGTAGCCTCATCATTTTACTGACGTCAATGAGTCAAACAGAAAATCTTTTGCGTTTGCCGGCTGTTACCGTAAAACATCCAAAAGAGACACAACAGAAGCGCATAAAAAATTTATCACTGCAATTTATAAATATGAGTAGGTACCCGTCGAACGCTGACTGGTCTTGATATAGCTTGACTTCTATACATAAATAATAATAAATAAACGTTTACACACTCACACCCCCGCACTAAGATTCCCTGTGTTGCGGGTGGCATGGACTTACACATACATATATGATATCACAAACATCCATGACCCAAAAACAAACATTTATCTGTAACATAAATGTCTGCCTCGGCCGGGAATCGAACCCGGGACCCCTCGCTCGGCAGGCAGGTTCACTACCAACTGGGCTATGGGGTTGTCTATGAAGTATAGCTTAAGGACATAGTTCCTATATACCCTTTGTGCAGAATAAATAATATATCTGTATTACTTTGTTTTCTGTTACGCAAATTGAACACCGCTGTAATCGTTGAACGTTGAATTCGGAAAATGTCCTGCAAGTTAAATTTACATTTATTTTTAATTTAAATGTCAAGTGTTCAGCTAAAAAAGCATCTATCTCTATTTCTGTGCTTAAAACTCTCTAATACTTGTTTTTTAAAGTCATGAAACAGATGCAAAACAACGCACCGACCTACTTTTACTTTTAATAACTGTAGCATTAATGGAGTATACGGAGCACCTTGCACAAGCTGAACTTTACGTCAGTTTTTGCGTATAAGAACTAGGCAACAAGAATGAAATTAGTTCACGTTTCGAATGAAACATCTGTCAGTGAACGGAAGATGTAATGAGATAAATAGGACAACTGTTTATGGAAATTGGTAGACGTATGCTAACATTATTAACTGAGTAGGAGTATTTGATCACCTGTTTACGTGTGGCTCGCAGATGGAGTCGAATATGGTTCTATAATAAGAAATCGGGTTGCAGCGTCTGTTTACCCTAATCGGGTACATAACTCGTGATTCGATAACAAACATTTTATCACGTATAATCTAGATGAGTATACTTTTCGACCGTAAAATCCGAAGAATAATCACATGTCTTAGGAGTCGGGTTACGATACGAATGCCTTCTTCCTAAATTCTTCCTTATTAATGCGCCAACTGTATCAGCAGCTATTTTAAAATTTCATCATCCTTAGAAGTTTCTGCTTACATTAGGTTGGAACATATATTTTAATTTCACAATAATAACATGTAAAGAGTACCTACATGACGCAACAAAGGTATTATAGACTCCCTCCCTGTTGTCACACGTCACGGATCTCCCTAATGAAATAAGGTAATGAATTCCGTAGAAAAAAATAAAGAGACACTTGTATGAAGAAAGTAATTACTTCTGTATATATTTTATCACTTAATCAAATTTAAAAGACTCAAGAATATAATGTATATGAACCAAAGCGTGGATGAGTATACTCCAGGTGTCGTCAATTGCGAAGAGACTGATGACTTGTAAAGGGCTACTAATTTTTGAGGTCTTTCTGATTAAATATAAATCTTTGGATTACATTGCGCTGTACTCAACGCATTACATTACAGTATCAAATAACATTATTATGGTATATTATTATGAACGTCATGTAGCATCCATTTATAATTTTATTTAAATTTCCCTTACAATATTTTGATATCGAGGTTAACGTCTCTTGCGCCCATTACTTATATAAGTCAGCATAATATTCAAAAATAATATTTAATAATAATAATGTAAGCCGCAGACAGTAAAATCAACGGCTGATCGTTCGTTGCGAAAGTCGGCTCTACGTGGAAGCCGTTGGTTGGCCTTTGGAGAATTCTAGGCATTTTGTGAGCTAAGTCTACTGCCCGCTTGATTTATACGTCTGTCATTAAATTTGTAGATATTTAACTTGACATTTAGTTGTATCTATACGTCATACAATCTCTGTGATATGATTAATTTTAGTTCGTAAAAATCTGGATTACTAGTTTTTTGATGAACCAGTTTTTACTCGTTTTACTGTTTTATTCAGGAATCTAAACGTGCAGGAATTTAAAACCAACTTAGTTACGTGTTGTGATTGACAGGGTGATTTATGAATATATATTTTAAAAATATAATTGCCTTATTTTTGAAATAAACCGCTTTTTTTTGGAGCTAGATATTTTGTACCCAAGCCATCAAAAAAAGGCTCGCCTAGCGTTACGAACGGGTGCTTCATCACTGAGGAGAAGAAAGGGCGAAAAACACTCCTCGATTATGCTATTACTATCCACCTAGTACTTATGCCTATGCATGTGTTTGTATGTACACAGTAATTATAAAACACTATGTTTCATACACTCTTGATATCGTAAACATACATATCGGCACTGCTGTGCTTGAGTCTCTTTTCGCAATGTGATGGATAAAGGCCCCTCTTCCCATCTCGAAGCTAGCCAAGCACAGATTTGCCAACTTCATACACTTTTAATAACGTCATTGAGAATTATTAGACGTGAAATTCTCCTCACGATATATTTTTTTTCAACAGCGTGAGTGACGGATTATTTGTAATAGAGTCATAATCATAATAAAAAAATAAATGTGCGTGCAGTATTCGTACTCAGTCATTCCGTGCAAAAAAGACCAACGTTTAACTCGCTAGGTTCACACTTGAAGTCTTAACTGAATTTCAATGTAACTAAAGTACTGTTTGTTATCAATCAGTACCTTTTTGGCACGACAGTGATGCCCGTGGTGGAAACATTTAACGCGGCTGCTAGCGATAGTCTCAGGATTTGTCCGTCTTTCGTGATGGTCCGTCGTTGTCGATTGTTTCCTGAGCTGAAAAGTATTCGATTGACTCGACTCTGTTCGATTTAACAATAAAAATACCTCTCTACTGCGCATTGTACACACTTTCAACAAACGAATGGGGAATTTTTGTATTGTGTATAAGGATAATTTCTTGCATTTTACCTGCCACAACATCATATCGTACATGTTATTATTTAGAAACGTCACTGCAGCAACTTATTCTAGCATACTGCTATCCGGTATTGCCACACAATAGTTTGTCAATCATGAAGCAACTTTGGTGTATCCGTCTGACGGAGTGTAGCTGTAGATGTTATCGCATCACACGAAGTCGGTAAGTTGCGAGACGACGTCAAAGAAGGTTCAAATTGATTCAATGCCATTGAAAGGCGATCGAATGAATTTTCAACATCATCACTAAAGATGTGTTGATTGTATTGACAATGGTTGTAAGCGTTACAGCTAAATTTCCGTTTGTTCGCGTGTATTTTGTACATAATATGCACGCGTCCTATAAATTATTCGTTTTTATGACATAGAATTGATTGTGTGCCTTTTTGTAATGAATAATTACTTATTAGGCATAATAAATGTAATTAAAGTTAATATTTAAATATTATGCATTTCTTAGCGTGTTTGCCGCGGCAAAACTTATTTCATAGACTTATGTAATTATCACACGAAATGCCAGATTTGTCTTGTTAAACGCCAACTGTGTTTTTATGACAATTTTAAGACACGTTCAACAATTTTTATAACAAAAGAAAACCAATAGAAGAGGAACTGCTTTATTCGTTTATTAATTTATGACTTCTAGAATTTGAAATTAAAAACTGTGTAGTCGCCTTATTATATGTTTTTACTATAATTATTACTACACAAATTATGGTCGAAATATTCCTCTAAAGTCGAATAGAAGCACATGAAGAGTTGGCGGTGGCGTTTCAGAAGACAGATCTGTCGTTTCGTAGGAAAATGACGTGAATGGGAGAGAAGTCTTGTCGTGGAAAGCATGCAAGGCCCGTGGTTAATTTTTGTATGGAACTGAATGTTGGCACATTAAGAGAATGGGTACAAAAAAAAGATTATTGATCAGATTAGAGAAACGTTTTAAATAGCCTTTTCATATGTAGTAAATTCGATTCTAATATCATGTGTATTCAGTAATTGATCTATCAGTTTGTTGAGTGTTTTATCGATTTCGCCGCTTTGACCACCTTCTTCTTCTTTCTAACCTAACCACTTGTTCCTTGCGGGATAACATTCGATGTGTTAAACTTACTTGTATAAGATTAGGTATGGATTTCAGATAGTTGATGAAAAATCGTTAATGTATAGGTATCAAGCAACCAAAGATACGAGTATATATAAGAGAAAAAGAAGAAGAAGAAGAAAAAATCTAGCGATAAGCTAAGTAAAGAAGAAGCAAGAAGCGATAGGCTAACACAAAATTTATCTAAAAATGAATAATTACGCGAGTTATTGCATTAGCACCTTTGTTTTTTTTTAAGTTTACTTAGGCACCTTTTTCAAGGGGCTAAATGCTCAAGCTGCATTGTGGAATAATAGAAGTAGTAATAGAAGCAAAAAATGACGTGCGTTAGTTAGTGCATTTACAAAATACCTAAATAGTTATTTGATTTTCAATTTGTATTGCCTTGGAGAAAATTTAGATAAGTAAAAAGTATAAGTAAAAATCTCTCTCCAATGCTATATTAAAAAATTATAGTTTTTTTTTATTTAAAGACTTCAAAGGCTATGTTTAGACACATCACTAGAGAACTAGAGAGTGAAGTTCGGAAAGTAGTTTCATCAATTGTTTTTAATAATAGCTATTGCAATGCTATTCGGCCATAGATAGACGTGTACTTCTAAACTGAACGTTTAAATATTTTAGGTTCCTGGTAATAATCTAATGTTTTTTTCATTATAATCTATATTTAACGAGCTTACAACCTCCTAATAATTACGTTTGGTATACGCAGGTAACTATTGAATAAAAAAATCGATCGAGTCCGGTTCTACCGAGCCTCTCTTAATGCACGGATAAAAACGGCTAGCGCGTTGATAGATGACAAATTAAAACTTTCCATTTCTATCCGACGCAATTGTCCATCAATGAGATGATGTCGGAAGAAATCGCGTGAAAAAAATCAATTTTCACACACGACGTCCATGGGAAACGATTCTTGACCTTAGTCATTAAGAGATTTCACTTATGATGGAAAACATCGGCGTCTCTTTACCTTATTATATGTTAATTTAATTGTTTTTATTTGTATACTGGATTCTATTTGATTGCAGTTATTTAATCTTATTAAAATAAAAATTTACAGTTTTAATTACATTGTATATATTTATTGTATATAACCCTAGAGGCTTGTTTATACTGCTAAAAAGGAATTTCAATAAAACTTTAGAAATGAATTTTTACTTTCATTACCTTGCTATTTATTCTTTTTATTAATTAATTATTTTATTTATTACCTTTCTAATTAGTATGTTAAAAAGTTAAATTACTTAATCTATATTATTATCATAAACACAGAGTGAGAATTTCGTGAGCTAGTGTGTATGGGGGGGGTAATATTCGGAACCACGGCCCCAATGTGAAAATTTATTTTACCATTTGAAAGGCACTTTTTTCGGATGGATAAAGGCCATATATCATGTATGTATATGTAATCAACATGTATACAATTAATCGTTTAACTCGAACGAAGTCGGGACAAGTAAATAATACTTTAATACTACTTTTATATAGTTTGTCTTCATAGTATTACATAAGTTTAACGGTAATTGATTGATCGCTCTAGGATCTAGGTAATTAAAAGTTCAGTTGTCATATTTATTTCCCGCACGAGATGTAATGAGTAGATTTTTTTAAAAGGCCGTTGTGCATATTAAATATTGTAGTTATTTCCAAATATTTCTGTTGATGTTCTACTTCAGTATAGAATATTTTATGTAGCGCTTTTTGCGCTTGAAAACTTATAAAGCGCAATAGGATTCTCTGTGTAACTGGTGGCATGAACATACAGCAGACATACACATCACGTGGTGGATTGTGGCCTTAAACTAGTTTTGAGGGGAGACGCGAACATAGCAGTGTGACGTTTAAAAGTTATGATCATTCATATGAAAAACAAACCAGTTAGCTTAAATAAAAGTGAAGGGTGATTCAGATCCTGTTTTTAATTACCTAGTTCTTGAGGTTCAAATTAAAATTGCTACGTTTAAATGTCAACGCGAGTCTTTTGTGTATGTAGATGTAATCAACAATTTATTCAATTTATAATATATATATATATATATATAAAATATCAATTTAAACAACTCGGTAAGACTGCCTGTCGACCGAGGCGTTCGATTCCCGGCCGGGGCAGACATTCGTATAACAAATAAATATCCATGTTATCATATTTGTGTATGTCCATGCCACCCGCAATGCAGGGAATCATTAATAGGTACTTAAATCATCAAGTTGTACCACCGCTCCTCTTCACCGATAACTGTTATAGATGTTGATAGAAGGCTAGCTAACAGAACATAACAACCGACCTCTGTTCTAGGAGTCCTCCGACAGTATTACAACGATGAGGACGCGTCCTGGGCGTGGGTGCGCGCGGCGGTCCGAGGCGNNGAGGGCACGTTGCCCCGCCGGCCGGCGGCAAGGTTGCCGCTCCGACACCTGCATCTCCGCGCCGCCGCCACGCTGCCCAACGCGTTCCAACTGTCGAGGCTGCGCGATGACGCATCTGTCGCCACGTTTCAGGTACTTAAAACGTTTTAAGTTCTTTTTTATGTGCAAAGTGAAACATTTTGTGAAAAAAGTTAAGTTGCACTTTCTTATCCGTAATATTGTTTTAATAATATTTGTTTATCAATGTATTACTTGTGATTACATGAAACAACTTGTTGGCATTCAAAGTTAGTAATTTTACACTTGTGTATTAAGATTATCTTAAATCTTAGTTAAGATGCAACTCATGACTGTCTATGTCCAGAATATAAAAAAAATCTCCTGATTTGAAATGAAATGAAAGAGGCCATTGTTCACGGACGTATGTAAAATTACAGGAGTCAGTAACGCTTTGTCTGACATGAAAATAGGTGTATGGAGGTAAATTTTAGTAGGGTGGTAGATAATCAGGCAAGTTTAGAACTTTACAATGAATACTAGTATCAGTACCGATGAGGTTCGAAGAGGGTGAGTTCAGTTTAGTTACCTTCAAATTGTCCTCATTGATTACCAAGATGCGAGCGTTTCGAAGAATGGCATCGAGACACTGGGCTGGGTGAAGTCCCTTATGCCCAAAAGCTTTAATGCCTCTGTGTATAATCCCTATAATAGTACCAAAGGACGCAATGGAAGTAAGTGCAAAATAATATCCACCATAGATATTTGGGTGTTTAAACGTCGAGCTTCTGCACGGGCGACTCGAGCTGTAATATGGCACCCACCTATTAAATTTTCTAATTATGTGAAAACATCGCGAAGAAACTTGTACTCTTTGAACTTTTCTATAATGTTCATAAAGGTGTGTGAAGTCTGCCAACCCGCACTTGGCCAGCGTGGTGGTTTATCGCCTAAACCTCTGTCTACGCGAAAGGTGACCTGAGCCCAGCAATTGAATAGTTATAGATCGTAATGATGATGAATAATAAATGTTTGGGTTGTTACATTTCAAATTCGGAGTTCGGTCTGGCAATCACATAGTTCATCTTTACTTCAGTACTCCTAAGTGTTCTTGGGCTTAGATATTATCTTAGGAGTTTAGTCGGAACCCTAGTTTCAAAGGTGTATGATTCATTAAGCCGTCATTACCTGGGGTGCTGGACTATGGGTTTCACCCCATTCACTCTGAAAGTAGAGTCAAGTAGAGCCGAGTCAGCGATGACACGGTTATTGGTTGTTGAGGTTAATGAAAGTTATTTTCACCATAACTGATGATGTCCAACTATAAGTCATCACTCGTAAATATGTCATGATAACAACCTGTTATGAGAATTTATCATATCAGATAGAAAAATGATTATTGACATTTACTTTGATAAGTTTGAATGAGTGTGTCGGATAGATTAGATATTTATTCTTGATGTGTCCGTATCTTTATTAGGAATTCATAAAATGTTAAGATAACTTTGTTGGCCGTATTTCATGTTCAAAATTCGAATCACGGATGTACGACTCTTTACTCTAATTAACTTATAGTATAAAAAATAAGGGTTGTCCAATACTCGTACATATTTTTTTTTATTTCTTTTAACTATACTTTTCAACATTTAATTTTAAATGTTTCATGTTTAAATTGATATTTGTAAGTTTTTTCTACTTGGTCCCTTAAAATGAACTCTCATACAATTGTTGTTCACGATATAAATATGTTTAGTGTTAGGATGCTTACTATGTACCTAAGAAATTTAAACATTTTTCATCCATTGATTTCAGAAAAAATAAACCGTGAATGAAATCATCTTAAAAATTATAAGGATTATGTTTTTACATCGGATCTACAGACTTTAAAATCTGAGTTAAGTTTAATATCGATTGTTATTGTTACATTGCAACATCAATGCAACCAGGTGGTCAGATCAAACCACAAGTACACAGTCACGCAGGAAACTGCAATACACGTTATAATAACACAGAACGATTAATACACTTGTAAGGTCTCGTGGCATAATCACGTGTTGTACGGCATATGATTGAAGTTTACAACATCTACAGTCATAATATTATTAGCCGAAAAAGTAACAATTCGAATGTGAGCTCTAGAAATTAACTTATGAAATTGGATATGTCAAACAGGATGTGATAGCGTCAAATAATATTTAGACAATTACTTAATATTGACAAGAAATGTATGTATAAATGTATAATGCAATATCAGTAGTATAAAGGACGACCCGAAAGCCAAATGGCAAATGCACATGGAACTGGGTACGACTCCGGGCCGAGGCAGATATTTATGTGGTAGATAAAAGTTTGTTCTCGGGTTTTGTGATGTCATATTTGTGTATGTCCACGACAACCGAAACAAAAGGAATCATAGTGCGGAGGTGAAAGTGTGTGAACGTTTTTTTAAATATGTTAGTAATAATTTTTCAAATATTATTATATTGTCATAAATTATTTATAAATTGCAGTACCTATATGTATAAGAAATGATTGGATGACAATTCAATTTAATAAGGGTTTTATTGCTATTATCTGCTAGATAATAGGGGATAAAAGGCAACCAGTTTCAAACTGAAAAGAAGGCGTGATTATGAACGTAATTAAAATCAAAGTTTTAACATAATGTAATTTTATTGTCATCTATTGCCATAACTTCGCATACCAGAGAATAAACGGAAGAGGTCATGAGGTCCGACCACATAATAATAACAACGTTGAATAGCTGAGTGTGATTCACTTAATACATTCCTCTTGTACTTAGTTCTATTGAGTGGTGCATTACAGAAATCGTATAAATGCAGTAACAGGAGTAACTGTATCGCGACAGAAACAGTTGTTTTTGCTAAATGTGTATGCTACGGTAATTATAAATAATGTCATTATGAAAATTATTATAGAATGTAACGTGTACATTTTTTATCTGACCGTCTCTGACTTGTTGATTTGACTTGTCTTATTCTTTTTTTATTATTGAGGTAAATTATTCAGTCAGGTTATAAAGGATATAATAGGTTTTAATAGGCGACCTTGGATACAAGCTTTTTAGCAAATTAATACGGAAAAAAAAACATGTTTTGATCGCGTTACGCACTGCTGACATTGCTTGATGGCGTCGGTGGATGCCAGCCAAGGGTCAAGAGGGAAGTGGTCGTTAAGGCAATGAGATAGTTATATGTCAAAGGGGCCCCAGGTCGTAAACGTGTATCTGGACTACGATTGGAAAAAATGCCTATCTTAATTGAGAGTATGCTGACTTCAAATCAACAAAATATCAAGCAGATATATCAACTTAATCACTCATTTACCAACCAGTTATTCGATGCATAGACCGTGGGTACTTGAGCCTTGAGGTCATAAAATGTTAATCTTCTTGTCACCAAATAGTCTAAAAGAGGTTTCTATCATGTCAAAAACTACTGCACGGATTTTAAAAAGAATATGGTATTCATAAAAAATATATAAAACATCTAATAAACTCGAATAACAATCCTTACGAACGCTATTACTATTTTTGTATTTGATTATGTTACTCGAAGCGAAGCGAGGGCCGAGCACCTACCGGTCTTTATCGTTGGTGTATCTGTCGACCGTGGAACTTATAAACGATTGGGCTGAGTGAGTTCATATTTACTCTATATATTTATTTTGTCTAGTCGATATTTCAAAGTTATACTAGAGTCTGATAGCCGACTATACACAAATTGTATATTTATAAACCGACGTAACTGCAAATAAACAATCTACATTGCAGAATAACGTCTACTACGTCACGGTGTAGTTATATTAAACCGGCCATGGGAATGTCGGACCACGTAAGTGTTCTTTAATCGAGATTAGAATCGAATGAGATACATTCCATTGTCATTGAAAATAAGGGTGTATTTCACAGTAAAAATATGAAAAAGTTATACTTGAAATCTAATGAATCCTTTCCTCGAAAGTATTCTATAGTAAATTTTCTTTAAGCCATTTCTTATTGTTAGAAAAAGTATCAGGGTGTCTCCACTTTATGCCGTTTCTATGTTTTGAGTGAAAGCATTACAAAGACTCATTATAATGCCATTCTTTATTATAATTTATATGAAGTATTTTTAATGAAGATAATAATTATGCATTCCACCTGGTTTTAATTGATCACTCAATTCATGGAAATTACTAACTAACCTCAAATATTTGTGCGAGTATTTGAGGTCGGCAAAACATGCGTTACAACTTCTAAAATGTAACATTACAATTGTAAGCTACGACGTTCTTGTGCCCATCACAGTCGAGCTCATGTACAAGATTGCCTAAAGTGACTTGTTCAAGGTTAAAACTGCAAGTGTGCAGGTCTCAGAGACATAAAAAAGGTGCTTCCGCTATAACATTTAAATTCCCCTTCCTCCCAATATAATTATTTTCCCTAACAATTTATTTACTATATTCTAACAATAAAACCATACAACAGAAAACTAAAATAAATCACTACAGGAAATTACTATATAATAACAGATCATTCTAAGTATCATAAAGTACATAAAGATACCGAATCGTAACTGTTAACGGTACTATTCAAAGTGTATTGTACGAATGCATCGTATCCGTATTTTTTTATAGCTCTGCCGATTGAAAGCACTGAATTGCCATAATATAAACATAAAAAAGCTCTTCATAAAGTGGCATAGTATATAAAGATAATAGGTAGATAAATTATTCATTAAAAGCTAACACCAAACTTGATTGTAGTTTTAATAATTATAGTACATTGTTCATTCACGTGTTAGTTTCTTACGACACGTGTGTAGTGTTTCGCATTCCAGTTCTTGTCAAGGATTAATTCAATATGTTGTCATAATATTGCAATTTAAATTATCATGGATGTAGAGAGGATACAAATTTTTGTATTATGTATTTGTGACTAAATTTAGTTTTCATTAAATTTTTTTAGGTAATCTATTAAAAAAATTGTTTGGTATTATGAACTAGACTCAATGATTGCCTGTTAAAATATTTTTAATTTTAGATATATCCGTACATGGCGAGAACAAGTTGTCAAATACTTGTTGTAATGTAGAAAATTTGGGTATAAAAAATATTTAGGAGGGTCGTATCATTATCCTCATTACGACCTCCTATTGCTACTACTGTCCTATTGTAATTCGCCATTAAATTTTGGCACATAAGTAAGATGTACTGTGAGATTGTATTGGAACTATAAAATAGCCTAAGCAATACACATAGTGATTTATATCATATCGTTACTTGCTCTTATTACTTCCTATCAAAAAACTTTATTACTACATAAATAGTAACCGCTCCCGAAATAATTGTTACACGTATTTATCAGGCGTTATAAAAATTATACATTATTTATATATCTAAATCGAGTGAATCTGTTGATGTATTTGTAAAAGTCGTATGAAAATCCGTGCAATAGCTTTTGACATTATCGCTTTGAAACAGAGTTTGAAAGAGAGTTTGTTTTATAGTATGTGGTCATTTTACAAAAAAATAAAAAAAATTTTATATAAATAAACGTTCAGGCACCAACCATCAATCATCCGAGAACAAACATGGGTGTAACATATAAATTACTGCACCCGCTTGGAATTGAACCCGGAGCTCCTCACTGAGCAGGCAGGCAGAAATCTTTTTCTCGTGTTTTTTTCAATATTTAATTTTGTTACTCAATCGCTTTTCTGGCATTCAGTTAGGTACCTGTAAATAATATTCAAACATTCTTTTAGACTCATTAATAATGATATTAACCAAAAATGGCTATCAAAACTACAATATAAACAACAACAGATCTGTTTAAAACCATCGCTTGTTTCGCTAATGTATTTTCGAATAAAAAGACATTAAAGAAAATCGCGTACAAAATCAATTACTCGCTCGTCAACCTGAGACACGGCGACGTTGTCACTTCACACTGTCGTATTGTTCGCTCGTTCCCTCCATACATAATTTATTATAATCAGTTCGTTAGAGACAACATTGACAGGGCCGCGTAATATATAGATCAACAGTATCCATTGCTAATTATTTATGAGGCATTGTCGTTGGTAAACAATGACCAGTATCTACACGTGAATGTATTGGTAGAAGTAGCACCGCACACCCACACGAAATGTAAGAGATGATTCGTTACGCACGCAGTGTTATTGATTTATTATACATATATTGTTACTGACAACAACAAGCGTTTGATAATAAGATTGATGCTAAATAGCGATAGGAATATTCACAAACGTGTAGCTAGGAGCAACAAACAAACGCTTTGGTCGTTACTACATTCACTACACATCTGTCTTATTTCTGGTATTTCTAGTATTCTAGTGTATTTCTAGTATTTATGAAATGTAGGAGGTATTGATTTTCAAATAATTTCTCTTTTTTATATAGAAATGTTTGTTACCCGCCGAGATACACATTTATTTTGATATGATTTCGTGTACGGATTCTTATATAGTTTTATAGTGCAGGAGATTCAGTGAATATTTATTAATCAGATCAGTTATTACGATTAAAAACGAAAAGGTAATGAAGGAAAGTAATTAAAATATTAAACAAAAACATAAAGAAAATTAAGAAAATCTTTAAATTAAAAATATGTCTTCTAAATACATAATTGCAATACACTTGTGCACAAACAAACATTTGTAACTTTACCGTTAAAGTAACTATTTAAATCCGTAGCTACTATGGATATGATCAGCTGTTGTATACTGTGTATGAACAGTAATATAAACCTCTATACACGTGTGAATAGAAAAGGACCGCCGTCTTGCAAGACGTTGGGCCCCTCCAAAACTTACCTTTCTCACGATTCGCTCAGTTTAATAGATTTAAAGCAAAACACCCGTAAATCATCGCCCTTTGTAAATCACGACCTTTTGATGGGTGTATTTACCATGAGAAGGGCTAGAATGCGAAGGTGTTGACACGTAAGGGAAACACGTTGGGATGGGAGAAGCGGTTTTAATTTATTGTAGTGAATAGTCGGGCTAGCTCCTCCGATCCAAAAGCTTAACTGTCCCCTTACTAGTTAAATTGCTTCAGTTTAACTATTATTATAAATATTCAATATACCGTCGCGAAAATCAACCCGTTCCAGATCAAGCCATAAATTGTATGCACGTTTACATTTCGGTAACCCTATTTTCTATTGTTGCAGGCTTGCAATGCGACGGAATACGCCAGGTGGGTGCGAGCGCTATGCGTTGAAATACTTGGTCAGACACCACTACCACAAGTACGGTTTTTGGACGTGTTGTCCGCCGCAGATACATCAAATCGCGAACCAAAGAAAGAGACCTCTCAGCAGGATACTCCCGCATGTCCTCCCAGACCGCCTCCGAGAGCCCGAAGAAGGCTACTCACTTCTTCCGAAACCTCGTTACCTCGGAGAGACCTCTCGCCTGCCGCAACAGACGAGGGCATCGTCGTAGAAGACGACGATTACGACTCATCGTCCGATCGCAGTCTAGACCTTTCCCTGTCCCTCGACGCTTTAAAGACTATCGACACGGTAGACGCGCCGGTACGGAAAGCTAGGGTCGTTAAATGCGACAATTGCAGCAAGCTAAACGCAAGCTCGCCACTTCATCACACCCTGCCGCGATCCACCAGATTCGGAGAGGCAGGATTAGGACGGCACAGGTATCTCAAAAGATGGGAGGGCTCGGCGGGCGGAGCGGAGCGGGGAAAATATGCGATGGAGGCAGCGAGACGGAAGACCTCTGCGTCTGCGGAGAACCGCGCCAGGTCTTGTTCGCCGAACGCGCACGAAGCGGTTACTCAGTACGTTCCGGTGCGAGAGCGACGTGCTCTATTCGAATCGTTGTCCCAAAGCGGTGGGAGTCTAGCTCGAAGCAGTGAGCAGTTGGCGAGGCCAATGACCGTCGCCGAGACGACCCCGAGACGCGCGGCGTCGCTTCACGACCTGCAAGCGCCCCCGACGAGGTCGGTTAGCGATTTGCGACAGTTCTTCGAAGCAGTGGCGCGCGGCGCGGGCACTTGCTCCAGCGTGCAACGCTACAGCGCACCACCCAACCCCGTGCCGCGCGCCTTCGCATCACTCACTTGCGCTTGAACTATTTGTTGTACATACTGTAGATATCGGTAGACTACGGTGTAGACCGCCGCACGTCTCACTAAGTCGTTTGTTTTAAGACTGTTAAAAGTATTGTAATAGAAGTACCTAATATAAAATTAAATGATATGTATTATCCTAAATGCTGTTTTTCATTACTGTAATGATTCTGTATTTACAATGGTTGCACTTAACAAATATTGCTCCATTCTTAATTTTTATCAGTGGCCAGCGTTTGTTTTGCAATGTTCATGAGAAAATTTTAATAGAAGCTATTGTCAGCAGTAAAGACCTTGCACTCCATCTAGTACAAGTCACCCGTCGTAAATCAAATCTGTCCTGAAGCTTATAAGTCGTTTAGTATTCCAAAAAATTATCCCTGCATGGATATTTTTA
Source organism: Megathymus violae (assembly GCA_003671415.1). Taxonomy (NCBI): domain Eukaryota; kingdom Metazoa; phylum Arthropoda; class Insecta; order Lepidoptera; family Hesperiidae; genus Megathymus; species Megathymus violae. The sequence goes on along the minus strand of PDGT01000114.1, from coordinate 745,120 downwards.
TGTACTGGACTGCAGCTGTGCTTGTGATATTACTGCGCTCGAGACCTGAAATGGAATGTTTTATTCCAATACATGAAAGTTGTAGTCTGATTGGATCATGAATGCGTTTATAAAAATTTTTGGAACGCCTTTTCGATCTAAATGAATAAAAGATATGGGTCCTCGGGAAAATTTCACAAATTTTATATCTTACCATGTATTCAATTTTCATTTAATTTTGTTACAAAATAAATAATTATGGACTATAAAAATAGATTTAGATAAAATTTGCAAGGATCTTTAACTTAATTTACTCATTATTTATTTCGTCTTAAAGGCCTTATCACGTGTTACATGTATAACAACTTATTAATATCTTCGCTACGATATCAGGAAGGCACGGAAAAAAATAAGATGGTACGTTGTAAATTTACAACTTATGGGTCAACTCATCTCAATATCTAAGACAAAATATATTTCTACTATGATTTATGAACACCCATAGCCACTAAGTCGAAAGCCTAAAAATGAATAAATTTATAACTATTTTCCCAAACTAAAAAGAACATGGTTTGGTACTATGTTCGTGTTTCAGTTATGTCTCTATCGGTGAAACCATAATAAACTATTACATGTCTTTGGTAACATTGCATCATGATATAGGGACATGGGGTATCAGCTTCATAATGAATACACGTCACAGATTATTTTAAATTAAAGTCTATACAAAATGAAGCGAAGAGTCCAAATATGATATTCTAACAGTAAGTACAAAGCTGTTTTCAATAATAATAGGTAGATGAAATGTCACTCAGTGTTGTTTCAAAGGTCGAGGTATGGCCGTATGGCTCGCGTCGTGTCCTTCGCAAGCTATATTGTGTTAAAGTACGTTCTCTTGCAAAATGTTTCTCTAGCCACGCTTATTCACTGTTACTGTTACCCGTGATGTTCTGCACATTTTGAGGTGACGTCACGTGATTTTGTTACTTAACCGCCCTGCCCACACATTGTTCGGATGAGTAAGTTCGAAAGGATTAATTGTAGAAGATTCCCTTACGAGATGCATCCTTGTGAGGTCAGTATGTTGTTTATCATCGTTTAAAAGTAAGGTATGCACATACGTTAAGAGGCTATATGTAAAGCGGTAGAGAGGGACTAGAAAAAAAAGAGTCATAAACCGAGCGCAATCTCAGTCTAAGAACAGACCTTATGACCAGTATATGACGTGGCCGTGTAAGGGGCTCCATATATCTATGAAGTCAACCTCCACTGCTCGTGTCGACGACGACAAACGGACGAGGATATGCTTAAGGGTTTTTTTGTTAGAGGTCGCTGAGCTCTCTACTACCTAGCTTGATATACGAATGCGCCATGGTCGAGTTTAATACCGGCCTGGCTAATTAAGTGATGCTAGAGATGGTAGGTTCAGTTCGCCTCGCTTTCAAAAATTCTGCGCGAACAGATAAGTTTCTCGGCATGAAATATCTTACATTTTGATATGTTATTGAGAAAATTTTATTGCTAATATCGATTAGATTATAAAAAAAGTTGAATATAATAAACATGAGTCCATCTATTGCATACCTTGCTATTGTCAGAAGTCTTACCAACGAAAGTGGAATGTCGGGTTCCTTAGCTGTTGAGATAAAATTCTTCATGTGCTTCCGAATATGATAAAACAATCGTGCGTCAGTTGAACGGATGTTTGTGTAATGAGTCATTTTTGATTTAATTACTATAAAGTATGTGGTAAATTAATGAGTTAGAACAATCTCTAATCAACAACCAGTTCGATAAGTTAGGGAATATTTAAGTTGAAGTGCTTGAGTAATAAGTAAATACAGAAATTAATTATATCAAAACGAGACCTCAGTCTCGTTGCTTTCGAATAAAATCAAAGGTAAAAAAAATATAGTGCATTAAGAATTGGTGATGGTAAATAAAAAAAAATATATATTACACGAAAGAGCTCGTATGAAGTACATGATTAATGACATTAATGAAAAGGTGAGACTTGGACGTTTCTCTCAACTGCAAAACTGCTAATCTCTGTAACTACTATTTTTTCTTATATATAAATCTAGTGACGCTAACATCTTAAAGTAAACAAGTGCATGTTAAAATTGTAGTTATTAATGAAACGGGAAATTACACCTGGATACGAAATCTAATATAGGTATACGAAATCTGCACGCAATTCGGCCTCAATCGGTTTATTTGTTTAGTTAGAGCCTACTTCAACCCGTGGACTGTAAACCTGTTCAAGGAGAATTGCAGTCTTGTACGATTATCATTAATGTATTACTTTTGACTACTTAACGACGGAAACAAACAATAATTGTTTGACCAGTAATCTTTGTGTTATGTAACTTAATCTTTGTACACTTCGCTTTTCGCCCGCCGGCGTGTTAAAGCAAGCGGTATAGGAAGACCAAGAACTATTAGTAACAATAACACAGTGTTCATTCTATTGTTATCAGAGAGGTGAAACTTTAAAATAAACGTGGCTCTTGAACCCTCCTTGAGGAACATCGGATACTGCTGAAGTTTTGTCATTAAAACCTCTTCAGCCACCTTCGTAACCATATTCAAACGAATGAGGCTTGAATGTAAACGCATCTGTGATATCTACATTGCCTTTAACTGCAAACCAAATGCAGTATACATATATGCGATGATAGTTTTACGGACAATGATCATTGATAAAGCAGAACTGTGCATTACAGACTAAACAATACAGCCAACTGGCATATCAAAAACGAGTTTACAAAATTGCAAATGGCGTTTAATAGATATATTAATATTTGAATTGGCAGGCTGTCGTTCGACAATGCGACATGAAGCCATTAGAATTCGTTTACCATCTCAGAACATTACATACAGCATTACAGAACTTCACAGGTTAAACGTGGTGAGACTGTCGTAATTATAACTTTGTTAAGACCGGTCCGTTGTTTAACCATTAAAATATCCTAATGCGGTGAGAAACTATTGATAGTCCCGCGTATGTTATGAATACGCAGTTTAACATCCTGTTTGTCAAATTCGCCGGTCATTGACCACGTAACTGTGTCTATTACAATATCTTCTGCAAGTACTACTACTAGACGTATTTTTTTTAGTTTTTTTACGAATTTAGAACAGAATAGCCAGAAAAACTTAATTTAAGTTGTTTTTGAAGTTTAAACACACAAAAATAGTTTTATTTGATGCTGCATTAACGTCATGCGACACATCATAAACGGTGTAGTGCGTAGTGAACTGTATGTACATACATATGTAGTAGTATAGAGTACTAGCGCACCCGGCAGATCTTGTTCTCGTCATACTTGGCTTTGTTTGTCGACTTGCCTGCTATTAGCGGATTCAGCAAACATTTTTTTTAAATATAATTTTTGATAAACTATACCTATAATAAGTGTCATTTTTCTACGGGGTCCAATTGTGAGTTCCAACCATCCAGAGACCCACTTGAACACATAAACAACCGGTCTAGATGTTTAGGGGAAGTTTAGTGGCATGCATATATACGTTCAGAAGAAATTTTTTATGTAAAGATAGTACAGTAAATTGAATTTACCTTTTGGAAACATTTTGTATTACAAGATGTATTACCATTTCCCCCAACGTCTCATTTCTAACAGCAGAGGAAGGACTTAATTTTATGTAAGTAGTTTTATATTAAAACCTGTCGACTTTTATTAATGTAACAAATAATACTTATTTTAATATGCCATTAACAGTTTTTTTATATCATAATTTTTTGTATAATCATAAAGCGGATGGTATGATTATTGTATCAAAAAATCAATGTTCTTTTATCTATTACACGGCGTCGCGGTATAGATAACATCCTTATTTTTGTACATTATCAGTTCTTATAATACACTACGACTAGTAACCTGACGTCGCTTCGCTTTGTAATTTTCACGGGTAGGTACAGTAACGTTTCCCGAGATGAAACATCGTAGATTGTCAACCCACAATATAAGTTCCAAATATACCACAAATAAATTAAATCTGTTCAGTGGTTTTAGTGTTATATGTGTACAGCAAGATAAACAAAAATTATAAAAACATGATTAGGCATCTACTATTAGAATTGCCAAAAAAATATTCGAAATCGAATATTCGATGTTCAAATTCGGCCCTGTTATAGTTTCAATATTAGGATATACTTTTATTTTATATGTAAGTAACTGTGCCCGCGACTTCGTTCGGGTGGAATTTAACAAAAAAGTTATTTAGAAGAAATAAAAGTAGTTACTCCTAAGTTACTTCTTATTATATCAGCTACCTGCCAGTGAAAATCCCATCAAAATCGGTCCAGCCGTTTCAGAGATTAGCCGGAACAAACAGACAGACAGATAAAAATTGTAAAAAATGTTATTTTGGTGTATGTACCGTATATACATTCATATGCGTGTAGTAAAAAGCGGTTATATTAATATTACAAACAGATACTCCAATTTTATTTATTAATATAGATTTACAGTGGCCGGCCTGGTGGACCATGAACTAGAGTTTACTTACTTATCTAGAGACGCCTTGTTGATTAAAAAAATCGCTAACGAATTCTACCTTTAACATCCGCTGTTGGAAACAATTTATTAAAATGATAAACGACAATACGCTATGTAAATAAACCCTTAAAATTAGCTTATTTCATTACCCGACTTCAAGAACATGATGTTTGAACTTTTCTTCTTAATGTATGCATAGATACCAATTTCACCGAGAAACATGAACCGATCTACATGAACGATGTGGTTCTCTATTTCTATGATGACCTAGCTTTTACTATTAATAGTGATTATTTACTAACTCGAACAAAAATTAATTACATTTTCGTTTGTAATAGTTTTTTGTTGTCAATAATATTTATTATTACCGCAAGCTTGAGTTGAGATACGCTTCTGGTGTTGGGTTCCGAGCTGACTGTCATTCATCCGAATGAACAGCATTGTAAATATGATCCGATTCACTCGGTAGGTACCCAACGGTTGCTGCGGGACTTGATTGTGTGTGGGGCCAAGTTTTATTTACGACTTAAATTGCCCATTGAAATTTTTCGTATGGATTTTTAATAAAACCACAATATTTAAACAATAAATAAATTATTTATTGTCAAACAAATATTACAGAACTGGAAAACAGATACATACGTATGACACCTTTTGTGTATCGCATTATTACCGTGTATATTAAAATGTTATGGTCTACATATAACTAGGTTACCTAATCATAGTTTACTTACATTTCAAATTTAGTTAGCATTAACAATGACTGAACTACAAACATCCAAATAATTCATCATAATATTAGTAACACAATATTATTAATATTGCTCAAGATAAACTTAAGTTTTACGCGCTAGTGTAATATTATAGAGATATTATGTAACGGTAAATGCAATATTTCAAAATATATTTAATTTTTACTAATAAAATTCAAACTACGTAATGTTTTTAGTTAAAAAATGTCTAAAAATAAGAAATTGAAATGTTATTATGAAATCAACAAGTGTTGTTATCGTACGAATATTCTGTTGCCACTAATAAATTAAAACGCAGGTCGTTGATACTTGGAACTTGGCCATATTTTTACATCGCTAAACACCAGACAAGCTATCCTTTTCTAACACAACAAGTATAAGTTTGATGCCATCAAATTACTACCCGGAATGCGGCTGTGACGAATGGTGCTTCACCCTCATAACCCGTAATTCAATCTACAAAAAAACTGACAAAGGATACGGCGGTCATAGACAACGTGAGCGGCGCCGGGACGGGGTATAAAGCAGGGATTTGGACAGGGGTTTAATCTTTAGGATGATGCGTTGAATTACAATTCATATGGGCATATTAAATAAATTTTAATGAAAGTTTAATTTGCAGGAAATATTAGACAAAACCGCTATTCATTTTTGTTTTATTGAATATTTATTTATTCCAGAAGATTTATTTGTATATGCATTATGTCAAGTTACAGTAGAAAAATTTGTACCTTAACTCCAGCGAAGCGAGTACAAGAGGTTAAAAGAATATATTTCTTACATACTAATTAAGTTGCTATAGTTCAAATGATGGAATAATAGTACAGTAAATTATTTCAACACAAATTTAAAAGTAGCAAAATATCTGGAAACACGATATCAACCACCCAGTTTAATCCAGATGTTACATATGCAACGTGGTAGGATTGATTTTTTATGTAACCTGCCGATAAAAGAACAGGCGATTCACCTGATGGTGAGTGGCCATCGTTAATAATAGACATCAGTAACACCAAAGGCATCACCAATGCGTTGCCGACTTAGAAGGAAGCGGAAGAAACATGTACTTAACATTTCACGGTCGATTTTAGGAGAGTGGTTGCTATTCAGACGGGTATAACACCATACCACCATGCAAGTATTGTCGGGATGAAGGACCTGGCGCCGTAGCTTCGTCCGATCTCGAGCAAGGTTCAGCACGACCAGGGAAGTTTGCTTGGACTCGATTATGGGTGGTGCCAACGCTCCTTGGACTGTTGACGTTTACTGTAACAAAAGATATTTCCCCCATGACATTAAAACCAGATAGCTAGTCCTACTGTTAAAAACCAACAGGCCATAATAATTGAAAACTCGACCGGCTAGTGCACTGGCCAGTGAGTCACGTTCGAGCGACTGGCCACAGTTTTTGCGTTTGGCCGGTCACAAGGTCGCACTGGATAATAAATAAGGTCAGTTATGTTGTGGTTAAATAAACTAATGATTTTTTTGTACCATTAATTACTTACTGAATGACTTATATGTCCATGTAGATTCGTTCTCAATCAGAAAGTGAGAGGCTACGAATAAATAAGGAGAGAGACAAAAACAGGCGTCGGAGCAATTGTATTCTTGTTAATGACTATATATATGTCTGTGTGTTGTATTAGTTGTCTCATACTGCAACAATGAAATGATCAATGTTCTCTGTACAGGAACTATGAAATATATTTGTGATTTTTATAATAGATTTAGTCTTATTTCTATTTTTTTTTTATGTCAGTATTTAGCAAACGGATGTTGAACGGTCTCCATGGCCCATGGATATTCGTGACATCAAAAGTTTCTAAAGCGTTGTTGGTTCAATGTTGGAGTGCGCAACTCTGATATAAATATATTTCAGAAGGAGGGTTTTGCGATTTTTACAGTACAAATCAGCTGGCACATTGGTAGGCTCAGTCCTTTTTTATTATGTAAATGTTTTAATGCAATATTTATTTTCAAATATTCTTAAACTTACTTTTTTTCTATTACACTTTTTTTTTCGGCAAATCTATTTTGAACAACAACTTTTAAATTTTTAAATGCCATTATTCATCTATTTCGTTGGTAATGCATACATATTTTGTTTTTAGTGTATATTTTTTAAATTTGTTAATAACGCTATCCGTCGAATCTTGCGTGACTTGGCGTTGATAAACAACAGGCATATTTTGCGAATATGAACTTATTCGGCCAAGTTATTCAGAAAAAACAATGAATAACAGAGGCGCCAATATGATATTCTATTCAAAACAAAAAACAAAATAAAGCCTTGTTTCGTTAGTATAATTAAACTTTTATTACATGATTATAAATATCATTTTTAGCTTACAACGTATCATAATATGTATTTTAAAACCTCTACTTTTAATGGTCTCTAATGACGCCCTCATTTGTTCGAACAATATGTTCGATGTGTACCCATGGACCCATGGTTAGGGTTCAGATATTGTCGATTAAGAGCGTTGTTTCCTGTCCACGTCCAACATCTGGTGGGACACCCGCATAGGATCAATGTAATGATTGAAGGACCCTAATAGACGATTTAAACAACATGAATATTCTATTTGTATCTTTACCGTTGTTGCAGCTTGATTCAAGTTGTTTGGTATCTTGTTATTTGTATCTTTATTACTTACTATTGGCCTGCCCGATTTCGTTCGAGTTGAACCATTGGGTTAGTATCTAATCCTAGTAATCAGTAATCTTAGTAGTTATTATGTAGGTATAAACCATACTAACCTCTGAATACTTGTTTTATAAAACAAAGTAAATACCGTCGTGATTCTAGCTAATTTATATGTTAGTAGATGGGATATTATAGCCTGTGTCCACTCGGAACAATGTACCTTTCAAACTTTTTTTTTTCAAACATGTAAGTAATGGGGTTCTTATGATTACCTTCCGCATATTTACATTTAGTATTTCGCGCATATACATGTATATAAGAAATTTCCAGCATTTTCTTCATATTAATAGTAGATATAGATATTATTTCGTATGGTCATAGACTTTAATTATGTTTTAAAATAAAATAATAGGTTACATATCTTAACAATAGAAAATGTTAAGTATTTGACATTGTTACTGCCTACTTAATTTTCAATATCTCCTACTTAGTTAGTGCCCTGCTAGTTTCTAATAAAACAAATTAATTCGAACTGGGTCATTCAATTCCTTTATTCAGATAAATTTTGCACATACAGTTCTTATAATCATAAGACCATAAGTTATTTAATTATTATTATACCAATTATAAAGTCATTTATTATTTTTAAAATAGCTTCAGTAAAGTTCATTTTAGTATTTTTTTAAATATTTCATGTCGATGAATCCCTTCATTATAATTCCTTATCTACAAGCAAGATTCAATGCCATAGAAAGTTCCATTTAAAGGAGAATTGTACGTGACCCACTTACATAAATTCCCACGTTCGATAAGGAGTTGTCTTAGATTTTTATGGTAATGACAAACGATTATAAAGTTCACCTGATGTTAAGGTACTTTGAACAGATCATGGACATTTACGACGTAATGACAGCTCAACCGAAAACTCAGAGCTTAATAACTATTTTATATGTGCGGGTGTATATGTATGAGGTGTATTCTAGTATCCCTAAAATGATAGGTTTATAAAGTACTTATTATATGTTACTTTGATTCATCATTATTTCATTAACAATAAAAAATTTAAATATATATATGGTTCAGATTAATATTCTTATTGACATTTCATTAGATTGTGTAGGAAAAAAATTCTGTACTCTTTGGTCCTTCGACTCACTGATCGGAAATAACGAACAAGAGACCATGTAAGTTAATATGTTTCAGTATAAGGTATTAAAAACGGAAATGGTTTAACATCGATACAGCGTACACAAAACTTATATTCATTGCAGGCATTACATACATGATCAGCATAGTTCAGAAAGCTTTTGTGCATAGATTTAACAATATTCAACATAAGACAACTATCTTCAGTTATCCTATTAACCATGAGAACTTATTGTTGGATTGGTATTCTGAATTGGCAAGATATTTTGAATTTACAAACTGAACACAGAAAAAACCACACTAAAACTCGTTTTAATTGAGGTTACTATTGGGTACACTCATAATAAGGGGTAGCCACTGTCCTTTCATCTACGAGTAAAGGGACTAATTGTTAGATTATCTCCGTACAAGTTGCACACAATCGGAGAAAGGGTGAGGATAACAAAAGGAAATAATCGAATTATTCTTACGTGACCATTGTCCATCAGTATCTAGTTTGATAGGAACTTGTTTCAGTGTAAACGCGGGACGATGGAACCACAGGCTGTGAAATGTTTTACTTAAAAATACATAATACAATATACCAAATATAATGGACAAAAAGGGAAATGACAGGAAGCAATAGCGTGTAAGCTAGCAGTAAGTGGTAGCCTGGTGGTTTGAAAGTTGAGTACTGTACGTAATATTCGACTTTGACTTAGAACGCACCTCTATCGCGGTAGCCTGGTGGTTTGAAAGTTGAGTACTGTACGTAATACTCGACTTTGACTTACGAGTAGAACGCATCTCTATCTTGACTAGCGTGGCAGACTTTAATTCTTCTCATTGGGAGAAAAGGACCAGCAGTTAAACAATAATGGGTTTTTTGGTTAACTATTTTTTTTATAAAAATAGCTTGCAAATGTCCAAACCGTCCGTCACATCTAAGTAATCAACGACGCATTACCGGCCAATATAGAAGCGGAGGACCTACTTATTACTGGCTCCCCGACTTTGTAACCGTAAAAATATTAATTAATTGAGTTTTGGAGAACGGTGATAGCTAACCAGGTGGGTAAAGAAGTCTACCACTACTCGTGAGTTCTCTCGGACTAATACCACTGAGTGGTAATGAGTCTAGCGACGTCAAACATAGGATCATTGTCTCATCCGTTGATCAACAGTGCGCTGAGAAGATGGAGGACAAGAAAGATGTTGGGATAGACTCGAGATTTATGGAGATCCCTGCTTACCAAATTGGAATATTTTAAGCATGCCTTTATAAATAGAATTCTTTTATACGTATGAATGTCACTACAAGTCTTCTAAACGGTTGGACCGATTTTGATAAAATTTATTGTATGCAGTTAAGTGGGTCCCGAGATGGTTGAAATTCACAATTATACTCCGTAGTCGGTGTCACTACGATCGGATTCCGGGAATATATTGCAAAAAAATGTCTGTTGAGCCAGTTATTTTTTGTTTAATAAGCCCAATGTTTGGCTTTCTTAATTTAGATTCAATTTCCTTTTCAATATGTCTCACCTGGTAAAAAGCATTCTATATTATATTTACTTAGACACGGCTTTTATTCTGAAAGTTTACACCAATAATAAACTAGCTTTAGCAGTAATCTCATAATGAATTTGGCCTTCAGTCGGTTTACATCATCATTCTACATCTTGACTATCAGGAATTCAGGAAGAGATATAAAGGTTAAAAATTGTTATTTACTTCTCCCTAAAGTAATTCAACTCGCTTCTAGTTGTTGGGTTACCGTACAACGAGTCTTTTAACAGCGGCGACGAGCTTCAGAACAATTAATTTTATTTAATAACAATAGCCCGCCATTGTGAATGTCAAGCTGGCCTATATTCCTATATTTGACGACCCCCTGGCCCAGTTGGTAGTGACCCTGTGACTGTGATCATTTATGTGACAGCTAAATGTTTGTTCTCGGGTCATGGGTGTTTGTAATGTCATGTTTGTGTATGTTCATGCCACCTGCAGCACAGGGAATCCTAGTGCGGGGATTCCCACTCCCTTATACACTCACGTGTGTAAATGTTAATTAACTAGCGAATTAAAAAGGTTTTTGATTGATTAACTACGCACCCTGCTCTACTTTGAGGTTGTTTGTTTTTAATCATAGCTTATATATTAGCTTAAATACACTATATATCCTTAATATATAACCCGTGATTAGCGTACCTTTCAAATGGTAAAAGAATTTATCAAATAGGTGCAGTTGTTCTCGAGATTACCCTCCGCATAGTTAAACATAACTCCGCAAAGTTTGCACTATCTATAATATTAATAGAGACTAGGAATGTTACATTTTAATGTTAAGGAGTTCAACACCTCTACCCGTTCCTAAGAAAAAGGTCTTGATATACGGACAGACTGAAGGACAACAATGTATATGAGTTCAGTTCTTTTCCTCTTTAGGTACGAATCAATAACAAGTACTATTTTACATATAAAATAACTCTGCTCTTATCTTAGTAGAGTCAACGATTGTTTTTTAATTTGAAATATTGAAGAGACCGTTAGTTGTAATGGAAAAACAGTCATTGTAAACAAGAGAACAATGTTCAATATTTGGATTAGATGACTGCGGTATTTGAATGACTGCGCAATATTCATACAATCTCTCGCAACGTGTATTGGTTAACGTATACAGATAGGAGTAAATGCTATTTCAATTAATATCATATCAGGTAAAATTCGATTGCAAATGTTTACAACTCTAAAATAATTCTTGGCAAAATTACAACTGATAATTGTACGCATGCTAAAGGTGCTAAAAAATGCTAAAGGTATATAAATCTGGCACTACTAATATTGCTGATACAATCATCATTAATACTACTCGTAATTATCCCAGTGCTGGGCTTAAGTTTTCTTTACGAAGAGAGTAGTTAAGTTCGTAGTACATAAATATTCGTGTCTTTGTTTTCTTCTTAGTTGCAAGAAATATCTTAATTGAATGTATTATTAATTTCTTAATTATGTTGCAATTGTACAAATTTAACAAATATATTATAATAGATTGTGGTTTACATTTTATTGCAAAGTATAAGTCGTAATATTGAAATAAACTTGTACTAAACACGTCATCGTATCGTAAAAATGATATAATGGAAGCAACAAAAAGCTTTAGGCAATTAGTCTCTCCACTATAAATCAGAAGGAAGTAGTAAATACTTTGCCACTTAATCGTTAGAACCTAAAACAAATATACTTACAAACAAGCAACTGTACAGCGCAGAGTAGTGACAGACTAGCGGTTTTTGAAATGATGTGCGTATTACAAATTAATTATCATTAGCTTCGATAAATCTAATGGTGGTAGATAATGGTGTAGTAAGAGGCGACAGAAGCCAGCCTGCTTGGTGGTAGGACTTCTCGTAAGGATTATATTATCAGTATTATTATTAATTAATTAATATTATTACTGGTATTATTATCTTTCCGTGAAGCCTGCCTGGCTAGCTACTACCCTCCTGCTTGAGTCAGCCGCCAAACGACTCGTCGTGTTCCGGCTGCCGGCTTGAGAGCCAGTACATTCTTTCTTACCTTCTTCTCATTTCCAGGTCAGCAACGTATCAGTGATACCTTTGATTTTGCTGATGTCCATGGGCGACGGTGACCACTTACCATCATGTGGCTCTACTGCTTGTTTGTCGGATTTTAATATAAAAAAGAATCAGTGTCAGGAAACCTGCGTCCGTGGAAGGTCTCCATAACATATCAAAGGTATATGAATACAGCCATCCCTAACTTGGCTACAGTGGTAGACTATGGCAAAACCCTCTTATTGTTGGATGAGACAATGAGACAATATGGGTTGTAATGGTGAACTGTACAAACGGCATGCTAAGTTAGAGCATGGGTACCAGTAGGTACCTAAAATGTCGGTGTATTAAATATTCTGTGTGTCAACGGTAAATATACCCGAGATCAAATATAACAATATAAGAAAATTTTCCCAATTTAACTATTTACATTTATTACAAATTCAACATTAAAAATATACATTTGCATACAGAAAAGAAAAAATAGGGATACAAGTTTGTACAAGGGTACAAGATTATGCAAGAATACAATTTTGTATTCATTCCTGTCCTTTAGAAGATAGTATCCACTTCCACATAGAATCATTTTAGTATCCTTATATTACGGTGGGATGTTTGTGCACACCACTGATATAATAATTAACATTATTATTGTAAAGTGTTCTGATATGGACATGATTTATACGAACACTTATTATATTTAAATATATATTTATGTAGTTAACGATACAGAGTTAGCCAAATTAGTGTACATAAGAAGTTTGTACAGTCATTTCCTGTTAGCTACAAATTATGATATAATTTCATTGTCTGGATAAGTTTTTATTTGACTGAATTCCGATTACTAGTATTCACGAATAATTTAAAAATAATTAAACAAAAGCACCTTATTAAAACAAGTCCTTTTAAATGAATTATGCGAGTAATTTATGCAATACATTGCAAGACCTATTGCCTTTTGTAATGTTACGTTACGTCCGTCACGTACTTACGTAAAATAATTATAAATTACGCTATATTATATGCAAATATATGATGCAAAAGCATTTGCACACTTCAATTTCACACTCTAATCAAAGTTGTCGATACTCGAACTAGGAAACCACTGCGTTTGTAATAAAAAATAAAAATAAATCAAGTACAGTTCTTAAAAACTGTAAATTACGTAGGTTTGTCCTTGATGACGTAGTTTTGACTCAGAGCAATTCAATTTAAGCAGTGTTATAAAGAATACACATAAGGCAGTGAGTCAAGAGATTCGGTAGACAAATTAATCTCACGCGACGCGATTAATGAACACCGGCGCCCGCTGGTTACTCATACAGTCGGTGTTAGGGTTCTATAGCTAAATGTCAAAAATGGAACCCTGATAACTGACATTGCTCCTTACAAGTAACTACTAACTACCTCCTACCTTTACTACTGGAATGTGGTCATTATAGTGAAGATTTTTATGAACTGATATTATAATGCTATGCAGTATGCTATACATATTGTATAGTCAAAATAGAAAAAAAACTTCATATTATATAGTATATACCTAACAGAATGATGATAAAAAATGAAAGCCCTGTGTATATTTGGCTAAGTTTCTATATGTATATGCTATAGAGACCTGATTTAAACTCATAAATAACGAGGAATGATATTTTTTTTCAAATTACATATGTTGCATCCACAATATAGGGACTTAATTTTGTGGGACATATCTTCGAGTCAGCGTTCAGTATTATTTACTTATACTTAAGAAAAACGTAAAAAAATCAAATTAACCATAAAATGTTAATACTGACTACGGAACCATCCATTGTATATGAGGTGATTTGAAGTTGGCAATCGTTTTTTATTTATTTTAAGTGTTCTTGTGGGGCCGGATATTACATAGTTCAATGTTCATAATCAGTGGCAAAGATCAAAATTAATTCGGCAATTACCTTTCAGCATTGTCTGTGGAGTATTTTTTTCGGGCTAAACAATATCAGCTTTTTTAAATTCCTCTATTACTTAACACTGTCTATATACATTTATTTATATATCTTGTTCAAATTTTCAATCGTTATTAAAATACTTTTTAATCGTGCACTCAAATTTAAACACATTTTTTAAACTTGTATTTTATGATACTTGATGTTAACACCGTTTTTTTTTTCGTGCAAAAAGTAGGTAGTCACATTATCACAACGTAACAAGACAGTTTAATGTAATAAACATAAAAGTCACCGTGTCTCATATGGAAACTCAAACTGGTTTGCTTAATGACAAATAAAAATCAAATAAAATTTATTCGACCTAAGTAGGAATTGATTTTGAATATTTTTTTGGTATATTATTTGTTATTTCATCTTAAAAACATAAAATTACAGACACCTCCTCAAATTATGTGTAGTAATACAGTTTTTATGCACAATAATCTAAGTGAGCACAAGCAAAACAGCGATATTCAATATACAATAACAAACACCAATATTCTGTATACATTTCCGTACCGTTTATTCTATAATAAAGGTTCAAATTAGATACGTGATTTGCCTGTACAATATTCAACAAACTTGTGAAAGCAAACTTATTGATAAACATACAAATAACAAACATGCATTGAAATAACTGACTTTGCACTATGGCCGTAATAAATGTGTATTTCAAAAATACGGGCGTGCAGGATTTGTTTCTCTTTTATGATAAATCACCTAATAGAAGCAGATATTATTTTCATAAGTGTGTCAGAGATAACTATTAACCGACCATCTCCTAATTATTAATTATTAATTAATTAATTATTAATTATTAGGGTCTAAAACGTTTATGAACACAAAAAGTACGCTTTAAATAATGTTCGCATAATTTCACGTCAACGTGTCCACGTTACGATGTTGCTACGATCTTTTTTCAGTTATAAGGACTATTCAGCTGAGGGACTAAAGAAAAAAGTGTCCTACATTTCGGTCGATGGCTTGTTTGCCGTAGCTTCATCTGTTTCACCTGTAAAAAGCTGGTAAATTCCGTACAAACTTAGGTAGTTTTATATATAAATTTTACATTGAAAATCGACGTAAATTACATAATTTTAATAATGAAAGTACAAATTATAAACACATTTCTTTTTGCAAAAACACGCATAAATTATTAATAGACTGTGCGTAACATATAGCTTCAATGAAGGTTTAGAAGACGTTTGAGCTTCTACTTATTTTTATCTTGAAATATTTGGTTACCTTTCCATGATATTTAGAAGGATGACGAGCTTGGTAGTGAGCAGGAAAGAAAACGGTGGGGACATCAGCATTTTCAGTCTATCGCTTACGATTGACTGTCGAGTTATGAGCGCTATATATAAATCTAGTATTTTTGAACACATTTAAATTTTACTCTATTATTGACTATAAAAAAGAAGGGGCCCCTATATTCGCCTCTGGGAATGAAAAATTCTCAATTTTCTGTAAAGGGTTTCGCGAAAATCTCGACAGTCGACAATCTCGGTCGTTACTGGGGTCAACGGATAACGACCGGATAAGCCGCGATCGTCGAGACGACAGACCTTATGAGTTTACTGATCAAAGTACAATTAAGTTTAAAACATTCTAAGAACCTCAAGGATACCATCAAAAGTCTTTTCTTAAATTACTTCCTACTGATGCTCACTCAGTGTTTGAAATTCGAATAGAATAGAAATGTTGTGTTTACTTTGAATCCCTATTGCTATTCAGTGAGTACTGAAATCCAAAGACATTTTTTACCAACATAATAGAACTATTATCCAAAGAACATTTCGTGTCCGTCGCAAGTATTTTGTTTTTGGATCTGTGTGGATGAGTTTCTCCTTCGTAATATGTAGACTACCTTTAACATGATATTACATTATTTCACAAAAAATACATCATAAGAAACAGAAAGTGTTGTTGCAATCAACTTAAAAGTAGTGCTGGACGTCATGTAAAAGAAAAATGTGGGTCAAAATAAAGTTGATAATTTTAGAATAAGAGAACTAACGATTACACTTACATAACATAATAGGTTAATATTTTATAGCATATATGTTATTATTACATTACATTATATTATTTGGATTGAAATTGGAAATATAGCGTTTTAAGGAAGTTTTGAAAAACAATTATTGTATTCTCCTTCTATATATTTAAAATGCATTGCACACAACGAGTTAAACAATTACAATAATATTACATTAAAACATTTATATTCTTCTATAGCCAGCTCAGTGTATCATTGGTACTTTACAATTGTTTTTGATATAATATGAGGTGATAGCTTCGAAGCCGGACTATGCAAACATTATACCGCTTAAAACACGTTCATATGCAACGATAACACCTTATCATCAGGCTCGTTGAAATGAACGTTACTTTCTAAATTGAGTAATATTTTTCTAACGCTAATGACGGATCGGTTACATTACAGCGTAACGTAGCTCTGGACAGGTTATTTTACGGGTATCAACTAAATCAGGTGATTAGGCCACATCAGACTTGTGGGAGTAGAGTCATTAGCGATGTTGCCATAACTTACGGTGATGTTTGAGATATATGACTTCAGCTGCTTACTTTCAAGGCTCAGGTCTCTTCTGGAGGAGGACTTTCACTGCCTCCTCAATACGGATTCATAGAGAGATTAATGGCCAATACGAACGCTCGAAATTCTTACACCATATGAAGTATTTTTTTCCCTTATCGTTGAGCAACGCATTTACGCTCGATTTAAAACTTATATTATCGTGACCACTATAATTCTACATTACTTTTATACATTTGAATCCTAACATATATCCACGATTTTTATATTTAATACCGATATTTCGACCCAACTACATTAATCATGGTCACGGCATAATTCTCGGTGAACATAAATCGAGAACGAAAAAATATGGACATACTCCTATCGATCACGGAGAACAATCTTACCTCATCTCGTTATAAGGTCGCCAAGTGATTGCTGTCGCAATATGCGTTGAAGCAGGGTAGTGCAGCTTCCGTTTGATATGGACATACAGGACGCCACTGTAACCAGACCTATAAGTGGAGCCCGCTCGACAACTAACAAAAGAGACTCAAAAATCCTATCTAACAATACTCACTGCTACTGATGTGCCCTCCTATACGTGAAAAAATCCAGTAACTGCTATTATACCGCTACACGGATTCAACTACGCTTGCCTACGTAACTTGAGACGATCCTCTATAGTAAAGTTGTTATTTTGGTTCACTTAAATGTATTCTCACTTCGCTTCGCTTCCAATCTGCGTCAGTAGGGGTTTAGTCTAAAGTCTTTTGTAAATTCTGTAACCTCACAAATCAAACTCAAAGCAAGGTAAGATCCTTGTGTCTTTAGATGTAAGGGTTTATTTGAGTAATTATTGTGATTATTTTAACCATAATAAGTAACACTAAATATAAACTACGAACCGTGACCATAATTACACACAAGTAAAACAGTCAAAATATCAATAAAAAACGCGCCGTAACCATATAATTGAGTCGAAATATCGATAAAAAACAAAAATCATGAGTACTCGTTACATTTAAAATGATTCAAAACATTCCTTACGATCACATTACACATTAGACAATAATCTCACATTGAACTTAGCTATGAATTTGATCTGCGAGGTAACATAACTACGATACAAATAGATAGCAAGTATTAACACTTTTTTTATTTTATTTTAAAAGCCGACAAAAGAGCAGACGAGCCACCTGATGGTAAGTGGTCACCGTCGCCTATGGACATCAGCAAGACCAAAAGTATCACTGATGCGTTGTCGGCCCGGAAATGAGAAGGAGGTAAGAAAGAATGTTACTAGCAACTGATTTGGTATCGGAGAAACACATGGTTGAAGTGTTTGAACACAGAGTTCAATAATTAATAACAGTAGGTATCAATGTAACATGTTTTTTTTAAATACAGCACTTTTCACGTCTTTGAACTGGATCAGTATGTAGTATTGTTTGAGTTCGGTTGCACGTAGAAATTCCTACGTAATTAACATAATCATGTTTTTTACTTCTATGATAATAATTATAGTACACTAATAAATGCAGTTTCGTGCATGAATTAATTTCTACTTTTGTTATTTTTATTGCAGTTCCACTGTATATAAATGTACGATTCGTTGTGTACTCGTATGTGAACGGATTGTAAAATAAGGAAAATTAACTTTACGCGCCGCTCTACTGACGAGTACAAACAACGTAATTGCGCAAGATGGCAGTAATGTATGGATTTAGCTTGTCGCTTTATTTTTAATAATGTAATATTATATTGTAATAACGTATTATTTATCGCACAATATGATAAAAAGACAGAGCCTATAGATTTACATAGTAGTATAGATATGACACGTATAGTTCAGGTCGTGTCACACTAAATTCGAGCAACACACCTCAATTAATTACAAAATATGTTGAAAATAGAAGTGTTGAGTGATCACGCGATAAATTGCCAAATATGTTGATGATTTTACGTAATTTTTAAATCAAACAACATAATATAAAAAAAAAATTATTATTGCAAATATTCCTGTATTTTTTTATACCACTCCATATTTTTGCAAAACCGTTTTTGTCTTTTTAATTAATTAATTTTAGTGTATTATAATTCTATTGTTTTTTTTTAATTATAAGAACTGTATATATTTTATTTAGTTATATTGTGTGACAATTGAATAATAAATATTATGAAATTAACAACATAATTGCATGCGAATGTAATTTCTTAGCAACTATATTCAATGTAAGCTTGTAATTACTGATTAGTAACACAAGATCATAAGCAACAAGTAAGAGTGAATTATAGTACACTAAAAAATTATAAGCTTGACTTACACAATACGAATATGAAGTTAAAGATCTTTTTGCGTTACGGTTTAATACACCTGTTGTTTCCCGGTCGAGAGAGTTGACTAGCCAAATGTAATGGAAAAGTATCTACTTAATTCACAAATCATACGTGTCCTGCTGCATTACCAAGATCGATTCTCACCTAGTAAAGGATTATGCCAAAAATCAACCAGGTTGTCAGAGTGCCGATCGACAAACTTCATACACCTTTGAAGCCAGTGACAATAAATTTATTATGCGCTCGTAACTTGTTTGAAATTTTATATTTGTGAAGGTATGAATTTGGAATTGTGTGAATTTGAATTGAATCGAACTCAGTTTTCCAGAGTGAATCTTTGAATACTACAAAGTTTATGGTAATCACCGCAATGAATTAGTTTCCATTAGTACTGATCAGTTGAAGCCTAGACTAATATAAATTTTGAAACCAGATTTTTAAAGTTACAGAAAGACTTAGTCATGACCACAAACTGTCCTATTTTGTACCAGACAATACAATACAAATGAGGTAATTTGGTCATATAACATCTATAAAATAACAGTGGACGGTTACGTCATAACTGCAGTAGCAGTACATTGCACGCTTAACTACGTATGATGTCGTGAAAGTACAGCTTTTTTAAGTCAGAACAAAACGGCCGCAAACAGTCGTGTCTCGGTCGCGACGTAGACCGCTTGGTGTATAGACATGGCAGTGTTCTACAAACACAAATAGAGCGTGTAGGTTAGTTGGTACTGAATGTGATTGTCGGGCGAACGGTTCTTAGTTAAATTTCCAGCTGGTGAAGAAATAGTTAACAACTTACGGCTACTTATGATGTGGGAGTCTTAAAGAGGAGAGTGAATACTCTTTTATATGTTAGTGCGTTCAAAATCTTAGACTTCATCACCACTTACCATCAGATGGGATTGTTGTCAAGAATTAACTTATTTTTTGTAAAATTTTCTTCTTTCGTTTCTAGCAATACCACGACGATGGTGTTAAAACAGGTTAGCATCATGTTGCCTGTCTATATATTTGCTGACTTAATAATCACATTAAGACATAAAAGTAATCGAGTAATTATATTGATAGACCATTTTTTATTTTATTTTACAGATCTTTCGTTTTTGGATCCTAGTTATTAGTATATGTATGTTGTCTTCAGAACACAGAAATTTCTAATGTGAGTGAGTGTACTTACAAGTGAATGAGCATTTAGGTTTACTGATTTCAAAAATAAAAAATTAAAAGATGTCAATCGTCTACTTTTAATATTTATGTTCACCGATTGATGCGAGACCTGTAGATCAAATTACGTAATTTTATTTTTATATGAAAACAGCGAGATGGTCTCATGGAAATATGATGCAGATACAACGAAGAGGTTCAGAAATAAACAAAAAAATTCTTAATTGATTCATAACCCGACAAATCTATCTACTTACTAATAACATATTATTATAAAAAAAAAATTACTTTACAGTGCCGCTTTGAAGATTATTTCTCTACTCATATTGTTATTGATGTATGATAAACTTACTGCTTTTGCATTTGTTTATCTCTATGGTAACGGAAAGCGAGAGCATTGCAAGCACCACGGCACCACGCATTGTGGGCATACCGTATGATGGGCACATTGTACATTATGAATGGTGATAATAATAATGAATTAACTGACTGATAACTAATGATAATAGGTTTTACTTTCGTTGGGTTAGTTTAATAAACCTATAGCGTATGTGTGTAGCTGTATCGTGGACATAATTTGTCAGAACAACACCAAGAACCAAGAGAAAAGGATAAACATATACTTCGCTAGTGTGTGCAATCTATGTGTTCTTAACGAAGGTTTTTTTTTAAATTATTCACACAAAGTAAGATAGAAACACACAGTGAATTTACCTTTGTCTGATTCTGTGATACTCATATATGAGATGTGAATTATGTACATTGCTAAAAAGGAGACAAATAAAAAAGATACAATTAAATGTAACAATTTTATTAAGTGAATAATCCACCCAGTCGTACGTGATAAAATGCAATTGTTATAAATGAATGGCATTACATCGCTCTATCAAGGTAAACTTTTTAGTACACCTAGTTCACCTCGGAGTCTTAAGTATTGAAAACTCGCTGAAATAGTGTAAAATTTTCCGTCAGGAACCGACAGAGCTCAAACAATAAAACATTGCTACCACACTTGCATTGTGCAATAACAATACCGGTTGAGCTGTCTGTCAGTCTCGAAAAGGTTTTGTGTCCCGGTACTTAAAAACAACGAGTTTTTTGACGTTTTTTTGTCGAACTGTTGTAAAGAGCAGACGAGGAATTGGAGCCTTTAATTGCTGTGTTGTTTGTTTGTTTGAAATCATTCGTTAGTTTTTTGATATTACAATGTTTTTAAACATTTATATACTTTGTCGATTTTAGGTATAGCGTATTTAAAATTTTAGTTTAATATTTAAACTGAAAACATAAATAAATAACAATTTTATTTACAAATACTGACCCCATCCCACTGTGTTCCGTATAAATTATTATATATAGGTACATGATTATTTAATATTTTATGTTTTTTGTCTTGATTAGATTAGGTTTACTTAAATTATAATTATATTTTTTATATTATTAAATTATAGATAGCCTATCATGTGCGCAATCATGTTCTTACTTCATACCAATTTTCATTAAGCTCGGTCCAGCGGTTTTTGAGTTATATCGGGACATACAGACAGACAGACACACATAACATAGTTAGAGTTATAAAACTAATATGTATCATGAAATTTGAAATTCTATTCTATTTCTATTCTATTCTAAACTTGAAAAAAATAACAATGGAATGTGCAGATACACAGACACTACAGATTTATGTAGTAGTATATATACAGGATGTATGGCAAACCTTATAGTATAGTATGTAAGTACCGTATAGTAAACCGTATAGTAAGTTTACTTTACATCCTATATTGTACTGCATATCAAAGCTATATTGGTTGTATCTGTAATTTTTTATTACGTCTTTGTAAGATACTATTTATATTTTCATAACCGACGAACAAGCATCACTCTGATGGTAACTGATCACCGCCGTCCATAAACATCTAACACCAAAGGCGTTACAAACGGTTTGTCGATTAGGAAGAGCTTCTGATCAGTACGTTCGGGGTGCAAGGAGTTCCATGCATCCTTGAATACATGTGAAGCTTCCGTGCTCGTGTAGCCTACTGTGTAACAGACGAGGCTGTGGCGCCAGGTCCGTCCTATTGAAGATTGCTGGGCACTGCACTACGCAGTTTAGTCCCGACTTGCATGATGGTAAAAAGATTCGCCAGACTGGCTGGCTTCTAAAATTGAGCGTGAATTTCATGCGGGTTACGGTCACAATATTTGAGAGAAAGTAATAATGACGGTACCCTTTCCGTCCTTTCCATCAGCTACACTCTGGTGATGCCATTGGCGTTACTGAATTCTATAAGCGACGCTGACTTACCATTAGGTGGCTCGTATACTCCTCAGTCGAGTAGTTTCATAATCCACTTCCACCGAAACATGTTAAAATGCAATGCGAGACAGGTAAAGAACTCTATCCCCACACATATGGGTAATCCCCACACTGCACTTGTAAGATAAGTA
Organism: Megathymus violae; assembly: GCA_003671415.1. Lineage (NCBI taxonomy): Eukaryota > Metazoa > Arthropoda > Insecta > Lepidoptera > Hesperiidae > Megathymus > Megathymus violae. Next base: position 722,046 of record PDGT01000114.1, on the reverse strand, counting down.
GAGGCCATCTTGGATTGGATGTAGGACTTTACATTCCAGTATAACTTGTAACTTTATTTTACTACACATACTTACATAACAACATTGTTGAAGGTAAAAGTCTAGCGCAGTCTTTCTTGTTACCATGTCATGGTCCATGCACACTCCATGCCATAATAAAGTCTTTATCATTTAATTAAATCATATACGAACCATCCCGCGCTGTCCGTGTTATATGGATGTTTTAATGTATCGTGTATAAAAAAACAGCTTTTCGAACGATATTTAAGACACATTGAAATCCATTGCATTATTTTAAAACAAATACAATAAGGCTCACACTCACCTTTGCATTAAGATTACCTGTGTTTGTGGTTGCATGGAAAAAGAATTAGATGAATACCCACGACCCGAAAAGGACCATTATCTGTCATATTAACATCTACCCCGCCTGGGAATATAACCCGGGACCCCTGGCTCGGTAGGCAGGGTCACAACCAATTGAACCACAAGGTCATTAATTTAAAGAACCAAGCGTAGAAATAGACAACAGAAATTGCCAATTTACTTTGTATTAATTCTGTAAACATGTACTGAAAATAATAACGATTGATAAAATATACGAACTCTATCGATATATGCAAGTTTAATGCCTCATTCGATTGTATTTTTAATTATTTCGAATGTTTATAATGCATAACGTCATCCTATTACAAATACAATAGACAATGGACTCGTGCAATTTCCATAAATTTTTGTGCTTCGTTTAACGTACTTAAGTTATGAAATGTCTTTGTTGATGCGAACATTTGATAACTTTGGGGTTACCTCACGCATGGGATCTGGGTTCGAATCCTGTACGCACTAAGTCTTAAAATTTTTGAAGGCTATATGTATCCAAGATTACCTGCTTCAATATAAAAACATATCCTGAGGCGTAGTGAAGAGTTCTCCGTAGTGTTTTCAAAGATGTTACTGCCAATACTGTCTGGCAGTTGTCTGACATTGCCGATGACTTTGATGATGTTGTGATCTTGTGATCATCATGTATCAGTATGTATCAGTGTGATCTTGTAATTGTAAGAGAAAACCTAACAACGGAACAATGATATGTTATATGACATGCGTATAAGTTATAGTACAACGAAAATTTTTAGATTATAAAAAAACTTAAGACTACGAAAATGTCAAATTCAATTATAGTACGGCTTATAATAAAATTATACGTTTAATACCTTCACTCACGCAGTTCGCAATTTTTGTTGCCTATTAGATTTTAATGCGTACGAATTGGAGCAAAACTGAACAATTGTGCAAAGTAATGCTCTGAAAATCTTTGGGTATGCTCTTTCTATATATTTCTTTAAGCACGAAATACATTTTTTATCGTATTTTATATAATTAATTTACGTGTAAAAGTTATTTGATAGTAAACGTCATTTTATATTTTTAAAGTACATATCTATTATAAAATATTTTTTCATAAAATTCGTAGATGAATGATCGTCACAATTGTATAAATGTTTCGGTTCGGAACTCACCTCTCCTTTCAGAATAAGATGGTTTATAATTCATAATACAGCAACATAGTGACAAGACCACCCTTTTATAACATTGTTTAGAAGTTTAATTATCCTCGACATTCGCCTTCACCGAAGAATATGACGACTTACTTCAAACACGCTTAGAATTTCGAAAGTAGATATGTGATGCGTTGGTAGCCCCCGCGTGACAGCGATTTTCAAACCGTATGCAATATAATAAGTCATTTAACTTAAACATTTGATATTCAGTTTACACACCTATCTTACGAGGTACTTCCGTAAAACCCACTTACATTACTATGCATCCTATCGAATCCTAGGAACAAGTTTTGTCTCCTGGTGTGGAATTATGAACAAAGAGAACAATACTCTTCCAAATCATTACCGACACGTAACTGCAACCACCGGTACCTCTATGTCCATAGACACAATAATAGGATAAAAAATAGTCGATGCAAATGCGCCACCGAATCGACTCGGTTCCCACGATGATGATCGACTCAAATAATACGGGTCTTTGTCAAATAATACGGGATTTTTTAACCTATGTGTCGTTTTAATGATGTTACTTTTATTTCTTGTTTACATTGTGCGTTTATCTATCTCTTTGTGATGTATCAAGGGGTGGTGTCTTTGGACGAGGGATGAGAAATGCGTTATCTATGACTGCTGATGCTCGTTTCGCCGTTAGGGTATTTACGATTGAGATGCGTGAATCGGGATTAAGTATAATTGATAATTTGCTTTACAAGTTTTTTACAGGATTTACCGTTTTTTCCTTACTTATAGATTTTTATATTGTCCAACAAGAAAAAAACAGCATTTCATTGAAGATTTGAAAAGTTGTTTTATTTTTAGAATTACTAAGATTTTTTAATTTTTTAGATTTACTTAATTATTTAAAAAATTTAAATTTACATAATTTTATAAGGCGTTACAATTGTTGAGATTAAAATGAGTACGTACCTAAAGTATTGAAAAGAATTGTCTTATGTTGATTTAGAATTGTGAATCGAAACATGCAATGTATCGCATTTAAACAAATGTAATTAGTATGGAACATCAATATAGATATTCTCAAGTATGCCTAAATTATGTTATTCGTGACGTGATGCTTTGCAACTAGAATATGCATTAGAAAGATGCAATCACGACATTAAACCAGCATTAATTTGTAGTGAGAGACTGGCTACTAATTCCATTTTAACATATATATTTTATTACGGGTTTACTCATTAGAACAGGTACTCACGAGATGCGTGTTGTGCGCAGAATTATCAGCACACTTGTATGGATCATGGTCACGGACAACCTACGGTTACAATCTACAATTCATGAGAGGCAATCAAGAGGCGGTATCGCTAAAAAGCAATTTATTAGAGACAAACTTTTACAAACAATTATTATAATATTAACACTGTAAAGGGCGTACGTGACTTCCCCCACATAGGTATGGGCAGAGAGGACACAATATTCTTTCAATGCACACCATTAACCTACCCTGCGTCGTAGCGGGAAATCGACCAACGAGTTAGAATTTTTAATTCGGTCAGGTGTAGGGTTGAACATTAGGGTTGATTTACCTTCACCTTTTTACCAAATATTTTTTCAATCAATCATCGTTTCAGCTTTAGTTATTTAAAACATACAGATAAACTAAACTACAGTGTGGATTATTTTAATTTTATTAAATCCAACGTACAAATTTTTAGATTGTTTACTAGGATACTAATTTATAAATTAGAAATTGTAACAGTTATGATCACAAACACATGAATTTTGTACACACAAATAAAACAAATTTAGTTTCAAAGTTGCAAGCGTAAGTCATATTACTAAAAATCTAAGTCTTTCGTGTCTTATCACTTTTATTCCTTAAGAGTACGTAGATAGCTAAATTTAGCTACCTAATTATATATTCTATATCTTATTAAATAGATCTAGCTTTCTCTTATGTCGAACACTAACAACTTCCGACAACGTATATTTATACGTATATTTACCGATGAAAGAGAATTACCTTTAAAATTCACAATTACACTAAACAAATAAATACGTGCATTACTTATAATTCAGCAACCCTAAGCAACAGTATTTCTAATCCGAATCTATCCATCTTAAAGACGTCTCATTATGAGCGGTTACCGGCGCGCATTAGGGGATAATAGGTAATGGTATAATAGGCTCTGGACCTTTGTCTCCCCACCACGCCTGCCTGTCAATCGAGACTGTCATCGCCGTGAAATTTCGAGGTGGACCCACCGCGAGCCATATCGGACACGAAATTGAGGGTTATGGTAATCCTTGACGAAATAATGAAAAATATGTATATTGTACGTACGACTACTGTCGATAAATATGAATATAAGTTATACAGAAATTATGAAGTAAATATAAACTAAGCAATTGTCTCTCTCAACATCTAAAACGTTTTATTATGTTATTTTTACGGTACTCAAGATAGAATAAAACTGTAACCTGGGCCAAATTATTACCTAAATTCATATTTTTTGAAAATTTAAATGTTGTTTGTTTTTGAATATTCTGTTGGAATTATTGTCCGTCTATCTGTCTGTCTGTGCACGCAACACGCAGAAATCACTGAACGCTTTCAAATAATTCTTGGTACATTTGTAGCTTATATAATGGGTCAATATCTCGGATACTTTTTATTGCGAGATTCCTTTACGAGATACAGCACCAGAGAGACCGACCAAAAGCAATCTGAAGCTTGGAACTGTAAACAACTTCCAACTTCGTTGAACTCCTTGATTCGAATGTACATTTGTACTTTTCTGAGAATTTCAATGACATTGACTCTAGCACATTAGGATTCAATATGTCATCCATGCGTCGTAGTAAAAAATTTGAATATTCAAGGCCATTTACTCTCTAGTTCTAAGGAATCATTATACTAACTTATTATATTGAATTTAATATTCATATTATATTGGATTTTTAGGCTATGTTATTGTTATAAGAATAAAAACTTGACCAGCACTGTGATTCTGTAGTCTCACAAATCAAACTCAGATAATTCCTGCAAAATTTTAAAAATAATAATACTACTAAAAAAGACAAATACAGAATAAATAATACAGAATAAAGACAAAAACTGCGATAGTTATTATAAAAAATAAACCACAATAAGTTCTTTGATCAATCATAACACTTATTATTACGAGGATCTATCTAACCGGGATTCAGTCAATTTATTTGTGAGCTGTAGCACAAAATTACCGAGAAAACCTTTAAAAATGTAGAACACATTTTTTTTCAGCTTTCTTTTAACAGTTAACCCAAACCAAATGTGGTTTGACTTGTAATATTTGTGTGGTTTGTTGTGATTGTCATACTCGAATATCCGCATTTGGACTACGTAGAGGTTAAAATATCTACATGTTCTTATTTACACCACAAAAATACTGACTCATTGAACATTACTTTAACGTGTAAATTTTTGTGTGTTAATGACAGACAAACTAGTAAACGTGCCACACGACGGTGAGCGGTCCTTGCCAAATATGTATGTATGTAAGTAACATAACGGGCGTTACCAATGGGTTGCCGGCCAAGAACGGTGAATCCGCTTACTGATCCGTCTCTCCAACACTTAAAACCAAATACGTTAGAACGTTTCACGGTTGACTTCAGAATGAGGTAAAAATAATCTTTTTAAGATACCCAATGTTTATGGGGGTTCACAGTGTATTCATATGGAGATTTCTACTTGCAATTTCTATGGAAATTTCTTCTTACGCTATAAAAGCCACCGCATAATGTGAGGCTCTGATTTCAATTAAACACACGATCCTTGTCTTATGCAAAGTCTGACAGGCTCGTCCAGCATTTTAAGTCCACTAATATAGGCGAAAATCCTATCAAAGGCTGACATAAAATAACCTGGCGTAGCACGAACGCAGATATTCTACGATCGGGTACTAAAGTAACTAACCTTTGTTTCTGCACCGAACCGGATGTACTCTGTCAAATGAAGCGAGTGTGCAAGCATAGATCAGGCACCTGCGTGCGAGCAACTGAAAGTAATACGCTTTATAATCTTCGTACAGTGACATACTGATTTACTGACTTCACGACCCAACAAGCAGGTCGATAGCCGTCACGCGCCGGACAATTTCCCACTCAATAATTATATTTCCAGGAAATCTTTAGCTAGTTTTTGCGCAACTTGTTACTAGTTCGTTTAGTTAATGATGTTCCGGTTCAATTTATGTAAAAAATGTTTCATTGTTAATTTCCTTGTTATCAGCAACTAAAATTAGTGTTTTCCGAATACCTTGGTTCTTAATCTTTCTAACCGAAAACAACATTCTTTCATGAAGAAGGGTATGACTTAAGGTTTTTTAATTGGTAATGAATTTTTAATTTAGAATAAACAATTGGAGGTTCGTCAATAATTTGTAAGTACTGGCGTCACTTAGGCAGAAAACTAACGTATCATCGATTCTGATTAATGGCTCCTACGAAACATCGTTATTCGCTTTGAGAAAAGCAAAATCGATGTTTGCCAACAACATTTTTGTAACTGGTGGGAAAAGAGCTATGTGAACCTATTTACTGTGAATAGACCAGAATTCACTTTGTCTTAAACTGGACTATCAAAAGTGAATCTAAATTAATACGTACAGCCACTATGTATGAAATATGGAAATATTGATTTGCATCATCTATTTTAATACTAGTAATTATAAATAATTTGGGGTTTAGCTGAAGATAATTTTAGACTTTACTTTTTGAATATTATTCACAAAATACATTTTTGTAATAGCTCAAATCCCAGAGTAGTTTTCTAAATATACTAATGAGATAAACTTCAGAGTAAGGTTTATTTGAGGTCCTGTGTCAATGTCCTTAACATTTATGGAGGTTGTTGCACTGAGACACCATGAGTACGTGAGGAAGTCGTATTAGCGGCTGTATTTAGATTTAAGGAAAATTGTCTTGTATGTATAGTACACACGTAAATACAATAGATAATGTAATCTGTAATAATCTGAATTTATTATTATTAACATTGAAACATATCCAGGGAGCGTCTGCCAAACGTAATTTTAAAATACTTACTTCTCTTAATCATTGTTTGTTCATTAGCAATGATGAATTACTGAAGTCACTACCAGGTTCCGTTTCTGGAAAAATATTTCTATTGATTGTATTATGGGTACCCTTAACCGAAAATATTTTTCGAAACGTTTATTTTCTTAAAATTAATACCAAGTGATTAGGTTCGTTTTGTTAGGTGTTTCTATAGACTATTTATTTACTTATTTGTTTTATTAATTATGTAATAAGCGATCTTATCAATGAAACCATTTATATGAGAGAAGTTAGTGCAATTTGAACTCATTTCAGTGGAATTAACATAATTTATACGTACATATATCACACATATACCGCGTAATTTCGATACTACGTGCCCGCAAGCGGCCCCACGTTATACTAAACAGTCACGATTGTCTATGATCAAACACAATATCAAAGTTACTGACAACACGCTGCAGACTTTGAAGCATTCGTTCTCTTTTTAAAAACTCCTGAGAAAAATTAGCGCAATTTGAGGAAAATGAGTGGAGCAAATACAATTTTATGTACATATGTAACACACATACCACGAAATTTCAATACTACGTGCACACAAACGGCCCCACGTGATGATACTAAACACTCACTGTTGTCTATGTTCAAACACAATATCAAAGTTACTGAAAACACGCTGTAGACTATGAAGCATTCGTTCTCTTTTTAAAAACTCAAAGTACTTCAAACAGAAGTCCATTCTACAACTCGCAGGTCCGTAGCAGGAAGGTACGCTCCGATCAACAATAACCACCATGTTGTCAAACATTCAGACATTACACTGTAGATACTTCAACACTGCCGTCAATAATTGCGCGGTAGTTGGCGCACAGGTAATAAAACCACCTCAATCGTATCGAGGATGCGATCTAAATGTTTTGGCAACATTTTAAAACGACAACACAATAACCCACTAGATTATGTTTCCGCAAAAGCGGCGTTTAGATACAATCTACACATTCACGTTATGATTTGAAATAAGACAGTTTTGTGCTTTGAATTCTAGAGCTTGAATGCTTTCATTGTGACATTTTATAAAATAACTCTGTCTGTAAAAGTTTAGGACTGTCTTTGTACTCTTTGTAGATTCGATTCATTTCTATTGAATTCGTTTCAAGAATGACTGGTAGTGGTGGTAATTTGATTGATTTATCCAATGTTTGCAAGTCATTGCGTAAGTCCGAACAGATTGTATAGGGAAACAAACTGTCGTTGGGCATCTCTTTGTTACGTAAAATAATAGTTGTTAAACTCGAAATAACAGTAGTGAGAGCCTAGTGGTTAGAACGTTGACTCGAAGACTGAAAGACTGGAGTTCGATTCCGACACGCACCGCTAATTTTTCATAATTCATTTTAATTTCATAATATCATAGTTTAATTGGGATGAGTTTTGAAATAATAACATCAAATTATCGTAATATAATTATATTTTATTGTTTATTCAAAAATGATTGTTATACTGAACGTAACTTATGTATTTATATTATACGTATCACCATCAATATTGAATAAGTAATTATGTGTGTCCATATCATGTTCGTCTTATCACTCTAAGGGTCAATTGATAAAATATGTCATCAAATTGTAGTTATGTTAATATTGACAATTAGCTTTTAACAGTTTGTCCCGGATCCTGTAGTCACAGCTTTGGCCTAAGTTTTAAATTCCACTTGAGCTCGGAACTATTCCCTTGAAACTTGATTTGGCGAGCCAGTTCTTATCAAACAAGTCTTAACAATAGTACAATTGACGAAAATCTTTACAGGCCTAAGGTTCACTGAATAAACTAAACTAAACTCGTAGGTATGTTCAAGGAAATCATCACGCGTGGCTAAGAATTTATTGATCGATTTCGTTATGAAGGACCGCAGGATATTTGTAGTTAGGTACTTAATATGAGCACCATTGTACTTGAGTTCATATTTCGAAGGGTTCGCATGCTTTATAGTTCCCACGTCACTCCATAGCGTACGCGGTTAGGGATGTGGCAAATAATTGAGCTACGGGTGGTCTCGGATACCATTCTGCTTATTATAATTGTGTAACTGCTTGCCAATTCCTGAATAAGCCCTTCCGGTAGGACTGGGTAATTAGAACTGTGACAGTTGAACTTTTTGTTTTTATATATCTGACAAAAAAGGGAACCCTTATACCATCAATTGCACTTCTATCCATTTTTCTGTCTGTATTTTGTCATATTTTAATTTCTCCGATTCTACTGAACGGTAAACATATCACAATTTGCTTATCCTAATACGCTTTCTTTAGAATTTAAAATTTAAATTCTTAAAATGTATATAGAAAATTAATAATATTTTACACACACGAGTACGGTTCGGTCGTGACCCGTTTCATATTATTAATAGAACAGAATACGGCCACTATATAATTATACTTACCATAAAACTATATAGTAAGCACATACTATATACTATATAAAATCCTGCCCACACCTTTAATCTTTAAAATTATGTGCGTGTTACAAATTCCCTATCATTTGCTTCAGTGTAGGAAAACATCTCGAGGAAACCTGCACACCTGCAACCTGCATAAAACTTACAGAGGCCACAATGTGCCCATAAATTTGTGTGATGTCCGCTAATCCACGTTTGGCTAGCGTGACGGCCTTAGCTGTGTCGTTGCGAAAGAAGACTCGAGCTCAGGAGTGGGACAATTATAGTATATAGTGATGGTAGGTTGCAGTAACCTATTCTAATAACTTTACTCAGAATAAGACAACGATCACACGTTCGAACCTTGTACCAACATTTCTTATGTATAGCAGCAAGCATAAACATACATAAATAAAAAATGCGATTTCTATTTGGCCAAAAATATATCGGGGATAACCGTAATGTTACAGTTGTCTATGGCTGGCAGGGATGAGTTATCATCAGAAGGTCTGCTTGTATACTTGCAGATTTTAAACTTAAAATTTTGGACGGTGAGGCTCCTCGTGACCATGATCCATGTAATTGGGTCGAAATATCGGGAAAAAAAAAACAAAAAATTGTGAGTACCCGTCACAATTAACATTTGCCGATAACATCGTAAATAAACATGCCCCGCGAGCAAACATTTAAGTGACACTACGTACAAACATAGACAGGAAAAGCAACATTATTATAGGTATTTTGTGTATGACTTAATCGTTTACAAATTAAGACATTTAAATCGTTAAGAAAGTTAACGCAACACGGGGTTAATTAACATAATTATACTAATCATTGGCTTGTTTAAACAAAATAAGGTAATTAATGTAAATTGAGTGGTTTATTTAACTGTCAAATTAATATCGCTTCAACCTGGTGTGTAGATGATCTTAGACTTCCGCACTAAGGATCATCAAGTGAGCTTGTTAAGCATTAACTTATTAAAAAAAACACACAAATGATGAATGATTATTGTTCTTGTATATGGGTAAGACCTGGAGTGTTGCTGATTTGATACCAGTTAAGAAGGAAGTGTTAACCTGCCTATGGTTTAGTAATTCTTCAACACTGCAATCGTATTCATATTTGTTCTACAAACCGAAGAGGCTAGATAGGTACCTAGTACTACTAGCCAGGTTCAAAGAATCTTACCATCAACATGTATCCACGGGTTTATATTAAGTGGCTTAAGCCAACTATGTTTGGAGTGCTTGGCGCGTCGTCTTCTTTAGAAGAAGAACGCGCTAACGGGGGATTGGTTTCTTCGATTCTAATATGGATGAAGCATTTCGTGTCTGTACCAAAACTCAAAACGATATTATTCTCAAGTTAAATGTTACGTAATTCTATGAGAACGTGACTTACAATTTTAATGTAGTGAATTAATTTTGCAATAATTTATGTAACTCGTAGGCCATTGTATTACAATACAATTTGTTTAGTGAGTAACTGCGCTACTGTGAACTGCAATACGGTGCAGTTATTGTTTTAAACTTTTTAAATTGTCATAATTGTGTCTTCCAGTAAACGAGTAATTAAGAAAAAGGTGTTAGATAGCACTATTTTATTGAACTAAACTTATGCTTACAACTACGGTTACGATAACGTTTACACTTACATTTACGTTAACCCTTACATTTACGTTAACGCTTACGCATAGATTAACGTTTACGCTTGCGCTTATTCTTACGCTTTCACCCAAAGCTACAGTTACACAACACATATACTAGTAAAAGATGGAAAAATATCATATTTTACATATTTTTCTGTATTTATAAACGCGAACATTTTTCGATATAGTAAGCGTACCCTACAACAATTTTGCCGATGACTAACAACATTTCTAACGTAACTTTCTCACTTCTAAATAAATTTTATGTAGTATCAGTTCCATGTCATCCAAACACCGAATTGTTGATTTTATAACCACAAAACTTTAGACTAAGACTAAGGATATCGGATAGATCTGAAACTAGACTGTTTCACCTGATTATTATGAATGAGTGAAACACGTGTGCTATATTGAAATCGCCTCTTCAAACGTTCAAAAAAGATCCATTATAATAAGCTGATACTTTCGTAATCCGCTTTTTATTAGTAAATAAATTCAGTTAAACTGTTGTAATAATAACAAATAATTATAACTTATTGTAGCTCCACGTTAAGATACCTGTGCCTTTGATATCATGGACAAACACACTCAATATCACAAACAGCCTGAGTGTGCTACAGGATCTTTTTTTTAACTTCCCTAACGGTCGAATTAGTTACCTCTTAATCAAATTTCGTCGCTTCCGAAGTTGAGATGAATTAGGGTTCTCATGACATTTCTGATGAAACAATTAGTTTAGTGAAACGTTATTCAATACGTCCGACTTTCTCCGTTAACGAATTATCACGTCAATTGCTTATGCTTTAAAGATTATATTTCCGTGTAACGAGGACTTCCTTTGTAAGTGTACAACGAAAATAGTGGGCTGAAATTAGGGTAACCAACTAGCAACAATTCGTGAGAGAAATTTGTATTTTATTTCATTTTATTACGTTACATTCTCATTAAGAAAATATTTGTTTTCTCGAAACATGTTTTAATAAGTAATTCGTACAATTATTTTTTAAAACGTACAGCCGTGCATTTTTACATTTTTTTAAAGTAGACATCGTATGTACCGTTACGTTTAATTTTTTAAGATCATTTCGGTTATCATACTGATCATTTTTGAATAACCTCCAAAGATGTTAGTACTTTTTTATAACTTTAATACTCGTTGAAATTAATGGTCTTATTGTGTACCAAATTTTTACCATGACACAAATTTATGTAATTTAAAGGCGAATAATTAGAAAGAATCGCATGTAATATTTCTCTCATTTTAGTCTCATTTTGAGACTTAAACATATCTTTATAAAACTCTTTTTAAACCCTGCTTCAGTTCTTATAAGCTTATACTTATATGCTGATGCAATTTTTTTCATTAATTCTGTGGCTACCCTAGCTACTATACCATCGGAACAAGTCACTGTGGGCGCACGACGAAAGGTCACAAATCATGTAACACTTTCACGTCGTCATGTGACTTATTTATGTTCGCAGTTGTTAGCACGTTGTCAACAGTAACGAAGATGGGCTCTGACTAAGTAGGTGTTTTCTGCAAATAGTTGATTTAATTGCTAACAATGCCGGGTTTTAGCCAAAGCTTTTACAGCAAACATAACAGCGTAAAGCTAAAGCGTTTCAAGCAAAGATTTTTAATCTTTGGTGCCAGAGATGTAAATTTTTCTAATTTGTGTGTAGTATTTGGGTTTAATTAATAGAAATCGTTCAAACCACCACGCTACACAGTGATGTAGATGGTCACACATTTGTCGGTCTTTGTTCTGTGTGTATATTTTGCATGTAGTAATTTTCTTCAGACAAGTGATAACATAATTACTGAAGGCAAACGTAGAACTACAGAAAAAAAAGGGCAAATTATGAGACACAAATATCAAGTCTTCCTTCATGTGGTCGCTTAGCTTGATATCGCCTATTTTATTCCGCCGGTACCTACTCGATATGCTTGTAGGATACTTTATCTGTCCCATTTTTCTTTAAAGCAACCGTGAATTTTTTACCGTGTCGATGGCAATATGAGTTAGTCAGTAATAAGCGGATTAATGAATAAGTCAACGTGTCGGTTATGCCTTTCGTATTACGCATCGCAATAACCGGCAATGATCACTTAAAATCATTGAACGCAGCTGCTCGTTTGCTAGTTACTGGCATACATAAAATCAATTAATAAATTTATGTGCCGGATCCATTTTCGAGGATGAAAAGTGTCATAGACTAGGACTTGTGATATAAGTTCCAAACTTGCCAAAAAGGATCTCAATCACTTCTGTTGTTTGTGTTATATATACAGACAAACATGCAGATAAGAACAAAAAACAATAGAATTAGAGGCAGTCATGAGGAGTACCGAGAGAAGTGCAAACCTAAAACTGAATTTTGAATAATCAAATTGATTGTAATATTAAAAAATAAAATTTCATATTTTTCAATTAAAATTATTAGAAATAATCTGATTTTCACCATCAGACTAAATAATCATAGAACTCATTTTGATATTAATATTGAAAATATTTTAAAATAAATGCTTAGCTTTTGAATTTTTTTATCATTCATTTTTGTAGGTATGTATATAAAATATTAACACTGCTGTACTGCACAATGATCTGCTAATTAAACAATTGAAATAATAATCAAATTCAAACACAATTTTAAGAACAATGTAAACTATACACACATTTATATACCCTAAACAGTATGTTGCTATGCGAAACCATAAGATTTTCCCCTACCAACGCGCCTATAGAAGTTTTCACTTCAAAAATATATGTTTAGGCATCTAAATATATCGACAACAAAATTTACCTACATTACAATTCCAAAAAATATTCTATGCAAACATTTCATCCTGTTACAGTTTTAAATAAATGAAAATAAGTTTTATTTATGTACTACAATTACTAAACTAAATTTTCTATACTAAAAGGAATGCGTATAAAGTGTTGAACGTATTTACTCATATGAGTTCTACTGATAATATACTGGTGTGCCAAGAATGAAAACTTTTACATAACGTTCGTTAAACATCAAATTTGCGATGAATTAACAAAATAAACACATTACAGCCCGTCATCACGACAAACGTGTTTGACTTTCCATCAGATAAGCGCCTCCGTCTCCAAGTCTAACACATTCAACCTACTGCATGAATTATGTGGGTATTTACATTCAAGCTACCCATGATCATATATTTACAAAGAAATTAAATTTTTCGCCAGCTGCTGCTAAATGGTCAGTGATATCTTTCATATCTATGGAACATTAGTGTACAGTAAGACAAGTCTATTGCCGTAACTGCAAAAGTCTGAATCAGAAAAAATCCCTTTGCACCTCGCGACCGCCGTTATCCAGTTATTGTCTGGCAGTTTTCATCTCATGCAGCAGAATTCCATGAGCTAAGTCTGCGACATGTTTTGAAAGTTTGCGACTTCTTGTGGAATATTAATCGCGCGTTCAATTCAATGATTCCTGGTCCCGATTCAACACGATTGTCGATAAATGATTTAATTTGGTTGTTTTCCAGAAGTTACCTCCATATCCTTGAAATATCATGCATTGCAAACTTTGCGAGATTAATAATGATCACAAATACTATGGCAATGTGATTCAAAGTGCATCCGACTTTAAATACAAATATCAGAGTTAGTTCTCGAAGCGAATGAGTCACATGCATGTATGCCACGAGTGAAGGGAGCGTCTAAATCAATTAGTGATATTCGCATGCAAAAACACTTAAAGACTTAAGTAAATAGCAGATAATTAACTAAGTTATTCAAATATAAATTTATTGATTTACTTGAATGTGGGTACCTAAAGAGAAAACAAATACGTCTGCCACAATTTATTTTTAAGGCATGCAAAATATTTATTCCTATGTAGGTATATTAATTGAAGCTTTGTAAAATTATAGGTTGAAAGTTGAGTAATGTTATATTTACCGTGGTAAGTTACTATTATATGTTAATTTATTATATAATAACCATTTAAAATTACTTGATATATTTCATATTACAATGTTATATTTAAAAGTAAAAAAAAAATACAAAGAATTTATAGAAGTTACCTATGTTAAATTTTAAGCTACATTTAAGACATTGTCATCGCCGTAAGTTACGTTATTGAAAATATTTATACATTCGTAAGTGTTATGTAAGACTTAAGTAACTTAAGTCGGTATTTGAATAAATAAACTTCGAGTGCCAAATACTTCTCTGGAGGGGTTATGTGTTTTGCAGATCACAATAACCCGTCGGTTCTGGTTAATATCATTAGATAGTTTTCGCTGAGTTATGTAGGAGGCGATTCCTAAGAACTCCTGACAGTTCGGTTCGCGCCTTAACCCTCCAATGAATATGCTCTAGTGGCATGATAGAATACCGTCCAGGTTTCTACGGTTTTAGGGTTAGAGTTATTCGACGCAACGGATTACTCAGTCAGCTCATTAGGTTCGGATATAAGGGGGAATTAAACTGAAATTTCAAATCATAAAAACATTATATTTGTATCAGGTGTATCCCTAAATTTGAACACTTTGAATTATGGGTCACAACAAAAGTGTGTTCTTTCATAATTTGCCTCCCAAAATAAACCACCGGAATCAAAATCAATATAATTACGTTCATGATTGGATCGCCTGCCTTTATATAACTGCGTAACTGTATTTCAAGATTTTCCTTCAGGTAGACAGAGACTAGAAATTTCGTTTTTTCTTTAAATTTAGAGAAGTTTAAATTACTAAGATTGTCACCATGACGGTAAATGCCATTGAAAAGAGGCGCGAATTTCGTATTTTAACAGGACATTTCAACAGTCATATTAAAATAACAAACTGTTTTTTGAACGGAAATTTGAACCTAACTGGGCAAGTAAAGAACCCTACCCACCACGCACGAGTAACCGTCAGGATTAAATTGGGTGGTACGAGTTCAGTGATCTCCCATAGCTTTTTTGTACTTCCATACGGCATCTTTGCTTCATCTGTTTGTTTATAGGTTGCACGAGCAGTATCGTCTGTGACTTGAGGCTGCACGAACCCTTCTTTACTGCTAAATTACTAGAGCATGATAGAATATTGTCACGGTCAATGAAGTTATAATCTCCTAAAACATTTGTCCCAACGATCATGATCTTACTGACTACCCATGAAGTACGGACACAAAAGTACTTAAGTACCAATCAACGGTAAACAATACACAATCGCTTGCCAACTGACAAATGTTACGAGGTCGTTCATGCTCATGACGCCTGTTCGAAAAATGTACTTTGGGTCAAAGGTCTATGCCCAGTGGATCACGAATGCTGCTTGATGCTGGATACGAGGTTGTTAGAAGCTCATGTTCTTCTGTTTATTACGCAGTCACGTTTTAATGAGTCGCAACGATCGTATCGTGTGTGGTGAGCCCCGCGAATCTAACGTTGTTTGTTAGTGTAATTGGATACTAAAATAAAACTTCCGAGGTTATATTGTT
Source organism: Megathymus violae (assembly GCA_003671415.1). Taxonomy (NCBI): domain Eukaryota; kingdom Metazoa; phylum Arthropoda; class Insecta; order Lepidoptera; family Hesperiidae; genus Megathymus; species Megathymus violae. The sequence goes on along the minus strand of PDGT01000114.1, from coordinate 705,912 downwards.
AATGACTTTTTGTTGCGTTGTGAAGAAGCGAAGAACGCACGTGTTTATCATTAGTTATTAGGCATTTTGTTAGTAAGGTACCAGCAAAAAAGTGTCTTTCTTAAAATGTAACTTTTGAAGTTGAACTATACAGGTCCGAGACATATTAATAATTAAGATACACGAGTCTATTTATCTTTACTTACAATGGAGTCTTTTAAATATACATTGTATTAAACAGGTTAATTTACAACTTTGTATTATAGAACGAATCCACTGTTTGTACCTCTTGTACTGTGTGCAAGTTAAGAGGCTATCACGGGGTCGGTCGCGCACTAAAATTAGACGCAACGATTGAACCATTCATGCGTTAACGATCAATGATTCGTAGTTATAATGTTATGTACAATAAAAATACACGGTGAAGATGGAGGATAAAATATGGAATAATTAATTAGTGCCATAAATATTATGTTGTCATTCATTCATATTTGTCAGGGGAACGAGTAGGGTGGATCTGTTCTCATTTAAGGGTTGGGACCTTGACGGTGCAGTCGATGGAGATGTTGATGATGAACATGAGGTCCATTTGGTGCAGACGATGTTCGACCGCGACATCAATGGGTCACTGAATTGCGCCCCCTCACGCTATCCGCTTCCGCTTCCGCTTCTTAGAGTCAGGCGAGTGCTGCAATCAGGGGGACGACTGACTGCCTGTGACCCTAGCTCGTTAGACGGATGGGATCCCCCCTTATAAACAGTAAGGACCCTCCCTCACCGCTACACACTAGTTCTCCTGAGTTCATATCTGGGTAAAAAGGATTATCCTCGAGGTCAGCAGATTTCCGTCGAAGAGTGGTTACGAAGAAAGGCCTGGTTGGTGTTGTTGTTGAGAGCCGTGTTCTTTACCTCCTTGTGCGACATGAAACCAACCTCCACTTCTATCCACTTCATGTAACGGGGCGGCGGCTGGCGGGACACTTAATGGTAAATGTAATTTAAAAATTAAATTAACTTTTTAATATACAATACAAATATTGATATATATATTAGACAGTTATCTGATAAATAAAATTTAATTTAAATTGAAATGGAAAAGGTCCCACAGGCACGTCTGTAACATAAGAGAGAAGACCGGCGTATTGTAGTTACTGTAAGCTTACAGGATTGGTGCATTTTATTAATAAAGTAATTCCATGTTACATACTATCAAATGCCTTAAATGTAAGTTTAATAAAAAGCTAGTAGTAAGGGCCTTACTAGGTTATAAATTTGTATTAATGGTTACCCCGCCTATCAACTTGACAAAGTCGAAAAAATTAGCAAACTTATTATATATTGTGTAAGTGTAAAAGTAAGTCTGTAAGTGTATCAATATAAATAATAATATTTTGAAATATAGTGTGTCTAATATATTTGACACATGCAGTACTTCAGTTTCTTCGTCATTTCATATTCATAAGGTTTCTGATACAATAGGTTTAACTTCAACAATCCAAGCCAAAGGACAAATGTTAACACTGATATTATAACTTATAATAAACAAAACGAGATTAATTTTACCTATCTGTGTTTAGTAGAATAGCTGGACTTGTACTTATCACAAAATTTCAGCTAATAAGTATAAAGGTCTTGAGTATATCGTTATAGATACGAAATACAACTTCTTTTGGAGAAGGAATATAAATAACGCATAAAAACATTTTAATTTTTTACGGTTCTCAGTTCAATAAATGTTACATTTCGATTAATGCCTATCCAATGTCTGTAACAAAGGCAATTTAACAATCATTGCTTATTCGAGTCATAACCAAGGTCAAACAATCGATAGTCTTATCTTGATGCTCCTTTTGTTAACAAAGTATTACAAACAAATTTTTGAATATTATTTAAGTGTTTACAAGGATTATCTTATTTTAGCAATACATTTAAAGGCTACATTAAGTATTACATTAAAAGAATAGTCAATTCCGAGCCGTGCTCCCGTTGAACTATGTTCCGTACTTTGTGATAATATTTACAGAAATATATTTAGTTTCGTGTATGACCATACAGTGAATTATTATAAAAGTGTATTGTCGCTTAGAACGTAAAAGAGTCAACCCATAAATAACATACTTTGAGGTAATGAGTAATAAAGTGACAAGTGAAACAAAAAATTGTAATTTGATAATAACTTAAAACCGTTAGATAGATGTTGATAAGGATGGAACCACTTAAGGAAAACAGGCTTCTTGCTCGTCGTCGAATTCAAATACTTTGTTAAAATTGACTCTTTTCACCATTTTCAATATTTTGTAACGACGTAGTTTGGAAATTACATACACAGTAATTTTTTTAACTATTAACCACTGTAAAAATCGTTATTTTTTTGTCATCTTACTAATCTATTTATACCATTTTGAACACAAATGTGGGCTGACCCCTCTTGACCCGAAGATGTGCAGGGCCAGTATATGTACACAAGATACGAGTACTACTAAATGCATGCACTTAACATCTTTTTTGTAAATTGTAATTAGGCCGCAATTAATGCTCAATGTAATAATTCATTAATTTGGGTACTGTAAACATCCATTATTGTATCAGCTTACCTGTCGCTTATGTCGTATATTCTTAGGGTGCAATCTAATGAACAACAGACGAAGCTACGCTTAGCGTTCCTTCTTCTTGAAAGTCGCTGAGCTCTGTTTGTGTTGCTCTGTCTGTTTTGATCCTCTTGAATGTCGCTATACCGCCCAATTTATTTCGGCGACTGTCAAATGGCACTTTTTACCTACCTCGACAGCTGCCCCTACTTCTACAATTAATCGTGAAATATTTGTTACAGGTTTGGATTGAAGTGTCGGAGTACCATTAATAAACGGGGCCCTCGATCCCAACTTGCCCGTGGTTGATACCTTTGGCAGTACGGACGTACTCGTACATATGTACGCGTGGTGTTAATACCATCAGGCTGTTCGTTTGCATGTTTTTCGCCTACACATTTAAGAAAATCGATGATGATCGACGATTTATTATCGAAAGAAGAGAACCCTATTGTTATATTTGTCAAAAGGAGAGATAAAGTTCTCAGCGGCCAGTGTGTCCATTGTAGAGTTACCCGGTTCCATATCCTATTCCGATACCCAACATAAGCGTTTAGATGGACTGTAGGACGTTTTTAGGTTCCAAATTCTTGATTTGGCAATGCATAATTAGGTTCCATCACTTTTATGGCTTCTGCATTCAGTAATATTGCAATCGCTAAGGAAATGGATTGGTGTCTGCTCCGCATTACAGCATCTATTAGTTGTAATATTGTAAAGCTTACTGTGAATACTATTACTATTAAGCTATTTACTGCTTGCGGTGTTCAGTGAGCAACATAATTAGAATTTGTAATTTATTCCGAGTCAGTTGAACATAAAGAGAACCCTAAGTAATTCGATTAACTCGTACAAGTTGACACCCACCTGTAACGTTTAATCAGGTAACCAAAATCTCATTCATTGTCTACCAGTCAATTTCGATTAAGTTTAATGTTTTTGCAACTTGAGCCCAACATGTATTGTCATTTGATCTAGATAAATTTAGCGATAGGTTCGGCACGTAGACGTGGCCTGTGGTCAGCCAAGGTCTGGTTACGCAACTTATGATTAATTCATGTTGGATGACGCGTAGGAATTTTGTTTACCTACGCCCCATGGTCTTATAGGCAATGAGTTGAAGGACAATTTGATTTAAATGGTTATTTTTACTATTTTGAACCAGACATCCTGGGATTCATTGTTAAATCCTAAACATCATAAAGCCAATGTATATATTGTAATATTTATAAGTTTGTGCTTAAATAATCAAATTAATTCAATTATAATACTATATTAACAGCGATTATTAAGAAGTTCTTGTTTTATTTTAGATAATTAAGTTAAATAATTGTTTTTTTTTATCTTTGAATTTACACATATTTTAAACAGTACAATATAATGAAAATTTGTGAAAATAAATTGCAGGAAACGTATATAAAACAGTACGTATAAATAAAACAACGACATACAGGAATACCGTTTTTATTCCAAAAGGTAATCTAATAGCTATTCTAGTAATTACTCGTAAGCGACTTATTAGTAACGGAAAAGTAAAAAAAAAATCTATCCTAATGTTATATAGATAGAGTGTGAATTTTGTAAGGTTGTGTATAGACATACGAAGGGTAATAACCGGAATCACGGTACCTGTTTGAAAAATTATTGTACCATTTTAAAGGTACATTATTACGGATGGCCATATATTATATATATCCAAATGAAGCTATATACACTATGAATAGCTACAATTCAGTTCGGATAACGCTTTAAATCAATAATCATTATTATTATCATCTCTATTAAATACTACTCATACTATCTAGTCAATTACTAGATTTAAACAAAAAATTTATTAAGCCTGCAATGTATTGTTTGTAAAATAAAAAAAATTAAATGATGTCGCTAACATGGTCATTGAAGGGCGTTGCGGGAATCTCGTTTCATCGACGGTTTTAGATTTTGACCTGAAATAATAAACAAATCTTCTGTCTAGGCCCCGAACTATAGCTCGCGGCTGAGCCACAACGCAAGCATACTACTGAGCCGTTGACAATGTCCGGACAGCCGTTATTTGCCATCGAGCACATCTCTACGATTGTTTATTGTGCTAGTATTATAATAAGAGATATCGCACGACTGCTAAGTGAGCTTACCACCTCACCCAGACCAACCGTTTGTATTCAGAATAACAAAGAATATCTATCTATACTAATGAATAAAATTGGAGTGTCTGTTTGTAATATTAAATTTTTTACAATTTTTGTTTGTCTGTCTGTTTGTTCCGGCTAATCTCTGAAACGGCTGGACCGATTTTAACGGGTCTTTCACTGGCAGGTAGCTGATGTAATAAGTAGTAACTTAGGCTACTTTTCTACTAAATAACTTTTTTTTTAATTGCACAAGGACTAACTCGCGGACACAGCTAGTATAAAATAAAAATGGATGTTGATACATCAGTCTTAAATTAATAGATTTCCATAGCATTTGATTGAATACTATGAATGAATCCATTTCGATATGTACAGAGGTAAATAATACAATCATGATCACGTTTGCTATGTTGGGAAGCATAAAATATTTTGAAATATAATTAATTTGACATTGTTATTTTTTTCAATGATCAGGTAACCCACTCCGTTAATAGAGGATGTTGCCTATGGAGCGAAGAGTTTCCAGATTCGATTTCCACACTTTATGTACATTTATGGAACAGATTTATAAATATGGAAATAAATAGAGGCATGGTCACATGTTCATAACTCCGCACTGGGATCCCGTTTGCAACAGGTGGCATGGCGTACACAAATATAACATCACAAACACCCATGAGACAAGAACAAACATTTACCTGTCTCATAAATGTCTGCCCAACCGGGATCTAAGGCAGGACCCCACGCTCGGCAGACAGAACCAACTATGCCACTGAGACAATTTTAAGTAAATTTGTCCTCAAGTATTAATTCCATGTAATATCTCAGTCGTATATAACTATTGTACACACACGTAATTCTAGTGTTGAATGATTATGTATCAAACGCAACGATCCGGTTTGTATGATTCGCTATAGACGGGAATACCATCACATCAGCAAATTCAGCTGAAAAGTAAATTGCTTAATATAATTTTGTGTTTCAATTTGAAGCGTGTGGCTGCAGTGATACCTTAGCTTCAAGGACTTGCATGTTCATTTGCTCATTCTGTCTTAATTAAAAATTGCATCAAACAAAAAATTTGAATTCCGTTAAAATATTTGATTTACCAGTATAATTCACACCCATTTTTAATCAAACGAACGTTGTATACACTTACTTCAGTGAATAGAATTATTCTTTATTTCATTTTATTCTTTATTTTTATTCACATCTGTAATTTTTAAGGCTATTATTTTAAATTGATATTGATATTTTTAATAGATTCTACGGATCTCTGATTGGTATGTGATATCTTTGTTCGAAAAATACTTAATGGCAATACGTCAATGACCTATTTGAAGTTGTTTATCGACGCTAATGGGCTTTAATGGCTATTTAACCTCATCATAGTAGGTAGTGGAAGCAAAATATTTTTTTCAAAAGAGCGCTGATCTATAAGGAATAAATGATTTTGTGTTTGTGTTCATAAACTCACTCATTTGATATACGTCAAATTAATAGAGAATAATTCGATTTTTGTATTTTTTAGTAAACTTTTAATTCTTAAGCCTAAACTATGTACACAATGTCAAATATTTTAAAAATAAATACGCATTCGTACATTCTTCATGTTGTTCTCCACGTAAACACCCCAATGATACCAAAATTATTCGAATGACTGGTCTGAGTTGTCCTCGTTGCCAAATCAATATTCTGCTGATGGTCGTATTATAAAATTCCTATTGTAACGATCGCGTACAGGAAATAATGGAGCATTTAGCTCTAAGCATGCAAAGTGGATATTAAAGCTTCGACAAATAAAGGGATACAACGTGTATATTAAAATATTATTAAAAATACTAAAATGGCTTTATAAAAATTTCCTTGTATCGTACTAGTTGAATTTATAAAGGTTGATAAATAAAGTATTAAGTGAGTATTTGACTTAATATAGCTATGAAAAATAGTTTTCAAAACACAAATACTCGTATATCTACTATGTGAATATGGACTTAATTACCAAAATCAATCACAAATACTCGTTCAATAACAGGGGCACTAATGTCAATCATTTATTTGTGAGGTATATCTACAATGTATATTCCTTTGATATCAAATACTAATACCTGATTATTTGATTATTCTAATTCAAATGTCATCATCATTAAAACAACATAGCAATTTTAAAATAATTTTTAACCAGCACGGAACTGCTTTCGGCACTGTTATTGGCAAGATTTCTTGTCTTTATATCAATAGTCATCTATACCGTAACAACTACGGATCTAATATTTACCTACAAGTTGTGCTTTTACACGTCGCTTAAAAGTTTAAAGCGACACCCGCGATTTTTAACTTAAATTATCTGTAAATCTGAATAAATGATATATGAACATCTTCTCACTGGGGCGTAACCTTGTTACCAATTGTAAGTTAATCGAAATAATTGGTTTAAACAATTGAATTGAGATTGGCATTGGGGTTCGGGACTACAACCGATGAACGAGTAACGATACGTAATGTGGAACTCTTCAAGTGGAGAGTGAATAGGATTTTTTAAGTCAATGCGTTCCACATCTTAGACTTCATCACTGCTTACTATTAGATAAGATTGGTATCAAACATTAACTTATCTTACGTAAAAAAAACTTAGACCACTGTAGCAGATCATAAAATTAATTTATGACTTCAACACACACCTTACATTCCAGCTATAGAGTTAGCCACTATTGACATCACAAACAAACAAGACCCAGGAAGAAATCTCTCATCATCAGATCAGACATCATCACGCATCAGTCATAAAAGTTACTGCTCCAAAAGGGATTCCATCTAAGACCGTTTATGGCTCTACAAGCATATCAAACCAACTTGGGTTCGGGTCACCAACGAACGAATCATTTAATGAATGAACTGATGAGACTGTTTTACTATTGCACCGCCACCACAGTTTCATCGTTGATCATTGTAAAACTTAAACTAGGCAACGGATGCAAAGTTAAGGATGTAGTCTTAAGGTAACAAAATATAATATACCTCCCAAGTAAGTCCTAGTAAACTCTTCTTCACAAACTTGCATCGTGGCAAATATAACAGGTGTTTAAAGCTATGTATATAGTGTTTCGTAGTTTGCTCGTTGCCGTTGCAACGAGTGATTAAGGACCTTAGCACGGATACTCGACGGAAACGTGGCCTGGTTTTACAAACGATCCAATTTATGCTGTATCAAATATTAAACATCCTGTCTTGGAAGATAAGACAATACTTTCTCTTATTACAAAGTAACTACGTACTGTCAAAATCATACTCACGCATATTAAATTAAAGCATAGTAAAGCATATTCTACACGTTGTTACCGGCATTATTATCTTCGATACGTTACATAATTATAAAGATCATAGCTGGTTCGGTATACGTTATTATATTATGTTATTATAAATGATAAAATTTGTTAATGTAATAACTTTGTGTATATAGAAATCCATGAACGATTGTCCGAACAAAGAAAATATATTGTATGAATGAACTCGATCAGTCAAACGGTCTAAATGTTACATGGTCACTAACAAATGACACCAGTCGATTAAAATAATTCAATATACCACATTAAAACATTTAAGCGCGATCTACACTTTCTTATCCTATGGTCAATTAAAAAAAAACATTTGCCATATTATTATTTATGATTACAATGCGTCGTAAAACAATTTTAAAATAGATTAATCTAATTTGTTTATTGGACAGCTCGTGATACCAAAACAGAGAGTCAGGCACAAATAAAAAAGTTTTGTTAAAGAACATATAAATCACAAAGCCTACTTACCTATATTAAAATTTTCGAGAAATGTACAATGTTCCGATTTAGTTCTGTTATAAAAGTTTAATGTAAATATAACTTATAATATATAATATCAATAAAATCAAAATTAATTTACGTAAAGTCATTCATAATTCATAATATTGTTTCGACGAGAATTGCCAGCATTATCGAATCAGTCAATGTTGAATAAATTCTGTAAAAGTGAATCAGGCGTTAAGCCAACAAACAAAATTGTGCAATGAAATTCAATTCGAATGATTTATACCAGTAGTTGCATTGTCTTAATGCCTACATGGTTCCGATACGATTTCTTACAAAGCTACTCTGTACCACAGATAATTTAATTTATTAATGGCTATCGTTCAAGCTGTCGGGTGCTTTGTAACGCGAGCTGCATACCATTGACCGGCTTGTTGCCGATACTAGATGTATGGTCCGTTTGTAGGCGAAGAGCGTGTCTGATAGCATTTTTAACAAAGAATGGGAAAACTTTTATGACGATCATTATATGATTTTATATGCTTAAGACATTAAATCATTTCACTTGAAAATATTAAATCTAAAAATGTTGTGTACTGCCTTTAATTCTCAAAGAAATTCAGAGAGAAAACACTCCCCAATAATAATGAGTAATAAGGAAAATAAGGAATAAAATAAATTTAATTGGAAAAGTGGCAACGGTCTCCATCAAAGAGGAAAATGTGATTAGGAGCATGATTCGTCTGCAGGAGGCAAGTAAGCAAATTTATCTGGAAATCTATTTACCCATAGCGTCTACACGTGTAACATATTTTGAGTTCAGAAGCCTCTAGCTTTAGAGCAGGGTATTGCTTGTGCCGGCGTTTGAATTTTTATTTTTCAATATCAACGATGCGGCGAGACTCGGGAGAGATCCTTGATCAGAAAGCAGGGAATGGAAAAGTTTTCAATTTTAAAATCTAGATTAAAAATGTCTGGACTACTAAGCTACTTAAATAGATATGGATAAATTTATAAGTATTATTTGAGATATGATTTCAGGCATTATAAGAATATTTTTGAAGGGAAACTAATTCGAATGGGCTACTAAGGCTTTAAAATACTAGCTCTTGATGAGAAGTAGCGAAGCTTAAATCCAATACGTTATTAAGGTAACCTTGCCTATGTTTATAACCCCGGAATAATTTAGTTGGACCAATAATATTACTTGTTGTAAAATTATCAATAAAACCATTATAACTGCTTACTAAATGTAACTTCTAGTCATATATAACATCTTTTAATAAAAAAGTATTAACTTATATGTAAGACGTCCATTCAAATTAACAAACAGCTAAAGGGTACAGAGTTGCGCTTCAAGAGACAATAAAATAAATTTGCTATTCTCTTGTTGTTCGAGTTGTCCATTGACAATAGACACCACTTACCATCTGGCATGTGGTATGTCGTATGCATTTAGAATAAAAAAGTAAGAGGACTTAGATTTCAAATATGTATCCAGTCAGCCAGCAGAAGTCTTATGATAAAAAATAAAAAAAACGAAATTAACGTAATGACTATTATTAGCGGCTCCCTATAGAGAAAAAATTTCACCTTCTAATTTCTGAGATTTGGAGCGTTTCACCATCCTACTTCAGTGTTTTTATTTGGATGTTTAATGCCCAACTAAAGTATAAATAAATCAACATACACACTTACATCTTTGCACTACGAATCCCTGTGTAACGTGAACATTACATTCGTGAAGACGTAACAAACACCCATGAGCCGAGAACTAACATTTATTTGGTAACTGGTAATAAAACTACAGACCCATGCCTCGGCAGACAGGGTCACTTCCTACAGAGCTACGAAGTTGTCAGCGTCGTCATCGGAAGTTCCAGCCAAAAGCCTCCAAAGTAGCTTTAAGGGCACCGTAGCACGGAAACGCTTAACATTACCTCTTATACTACTGTACAATATAAGACGCGGTGCTCCTTTAGATAGCCGGTCATATAAAATCAATTACAGAACAATGAAGACATACGTTTTCATTATCTGTACTTTATCTCGAGCACGTCGGGCCTCGATGTGTCATGTCTTCATTTATCAGTTATATGTACTGACCTTTTAGTTACACGTCATTCTGTAAAAACAAACATAATTTCTTTAAAAATACCTGGCATTTGAGCACATCATATCACCGTAGCACAGGCTCTTCCCATCCATTAGGACTATTCTTCGACATTGCAAATCAAGGACGTTATAACATTTTGAGGTTGATTCTAGGAGGTATATAGAAGATACTCAGGCAGATAAAGAACTTTATCATAAGAACAAATTCCCTCAGAATTACACTGGGTGATTAAGAACCCAGTGATTATCAGCAGATGATCAGAAAAGAACTAGAATGGATGCCTTTTGTAGCCATACTATGACTTGTTTTAACCCAGTAACTCAGTGAAAAAGTGGATAGCTCACACTTCAGGAAAACGTCAAAGTGGCATTTAAATGTTTGGTTAGGCTACATATTTTAATTGTCTGTAATCCCTTATTTGTTTAAAATTGTCGCCTGTGATTGAATCCCAACGTAAAGATGTCCTTGAGCTGCTAAATGACTTAATATTGACTCTTCATAGTTTCCATAGTTATCATCATTGTTCAAGTAGGTACTTGCTATTACGAGGCTTACATATACATCCCTACATAGATAGCTCATCACTCGGTCCCTACGTCAACTGGAAATCGTTTACACGCAGAAGATACGGTACATTCCAAATATTAGTGAACCAGTTTTTGTCACACGCCCTAACATTGACAATGGTGTGATTTTAAATTTAATTCAATGTACACTGCAGTCATTTTACTATGACACGTAGTCACAAATTATTTCGATCCAATTGAGGAATAAAATGAAGAAATAATATTTATTTGTGATGATAAAAAGTAACTCCGACTAAAATAATATACAGAAACTTTTAGCCATAAATAATAATCGTGGATAACATATCAATATGAAGGATAACATATCAAGTCAGAAAACGTGAGTACCTACGCGTATCATCAAGCATTAGTCTGGTATTTTTTAGGGCCAGGTCATCACCATAATTTCTAATTCCGCCCCGACGCTGGTCACTCCGAAAAATATTGTTTTGCGTTTAAAAAGGGAAGTTAGGAGACACTTATAAATAAAGAGTTTCAACATGATACTTAGCAGTAGTACTTCCTTCATGGATGACCTGAAATAGGATTGGAGTTCTTTGTGATTGATTATTTTGAAGAATTGCATATCTACAATTGAAGATCCTATATAAACTGCAAATAATTTCTTTAATATGCAAAAGATGTTGCTATAATTTTACTATCATACTGTCAAAGATTATATAAATACTTTCTAGTATTATATTGAAATAACTACACAAATGGCATCTCCTACATCTTTAAATTTCGTCGCGGCTAACAAGATGTTATAAATTATTTAATTCCCACGATAGTAACTTAATTTTCTTTATCAACTTCGTGTAAAAAAATATCGCCAAAGTTTCTGTAAGGATCGCTATCAAAATCTAAAAATTGAGATAATACGTAACATTTAGGAAATTCTGTTTAGTTTAACACAAAAGTACTTTTCAACAGATAAGATTACAATAGTATTGACACAGCAAAATGTACCGACATTGTCAGTTAGATGGTGTCCTCAATAGATTTGCAAATTTCTTCAATCTGCTACAAAAATTGTGACTGCTAAGTTAGCATGATAATATACTAATTCTGATTGCCGTCGGTAATACGGTGCACTAATTCTATTTGGTGTTTAGCAAACACACAATTTAAGACTAAGATGTTTTGTTCCTATAATTTTATAAAATAGACTAGTGTGTCTAACATAATACTTAAGACTAACTTTGTAATAGATATTAAGTCATAAACTGAATAAATATTTTCTATTGTATTCTATTCCATTCTATTCTATTCTAATGCGATGAAATATTTTTAGGTACTACCATCCTTGAATGCAAGCCAAAATCTTCTTTTAGGGTTACGTTGCTTAAGTTTTTTTCTAATAGGTCATTGGTGGCGTTCTTGTTTTACAGATGTATATGGATTGTAATAGCTTTTTACCATTTATGTGGCTTGTCTTGTTTTGTTGTTATTATCCTGAATTGTATTCATCATACGCAACTTTTTGAAATGCGTGCCTTAACAATCAATGTACATTGCGTTAGCAATGACGAAATTCGAAAATGTCAAAATGTAATAAGTGACTTATGTCATCGATTCATCATTTATATCGTTTCGAAACATTGAAGTTTTCGTGTTTTGTTATCACCACCAAAATGTTACGTACAATTGTTTAAAGATAGAGAGACGGCAAAAATAACATGATTACTTCAGTATAAAAATTCTAGTAGATAGTTGTGATCTATTAGTTACGTCACGATGTTAGGTAGTACGCTAACTATTTCAGTCACGAAAAGCAAATACAGACGTAACAATTATTCTAAACAAACTTATTGATGCGTATAGCGCAAGGAGACTGGAATTAGGAACTCGTGACATCTTTGCATATAACAACTTACAAGGCAATAACTTCATTGACATGTTGACGATTTATTATATTCAGTTAAAAGTTAATGAATTAAACCATATAAAAGGTAAAACTTACCTTTATCAAGAATTTAAAGTTCAAGTCGGAAATCATCGGGAGAATTTTAATGTAACTATGACAAATTTCATTAGCTACTTTTATCATTAGATACATTTATATTTTGTTATGTCAGTAGATGACAAACGAGTAGCCAACCAACTGATAATAAAGAGTTGCTCTGATCGTGATTATCGTCAATATCAAAGGTTTCATTCACGCTTGTAACTGGTAAACGCTAGGCTGGTAAAAACTCTACACTGTGCACGAATACCGTCATAATTAAAATAGTACAGAGCCCAGCGACCTCCAACAGTTTACGAACTTACAAAAATGAAGTTATATGCACATAATAATATTATCACTATGTAACAAACATTTGAAAATAACCGCAAGGAGTATATCCTTTGACTGATAATAATACTGATAAAAAACAAGTCAATATTTAACAAAAAAAAACTAATTTCAATTTGAGGAAGGTGGATTTCTTGGTTTCACTTCCTATTTTACACTCTTAAAAAGAAATATCCAAATCGGTTAGTTAATAAATAACGAAATTTTAGGTAACAAACATAAAAAAATACAAACGAATTGGAAACCTCCTCCTTTTTTGAAGACGGTTTAAAAGTAATACTTAATACATAACTTTGATTTGTTAAAACATTGTACAACATACAGTTGTACAATGTTAATGATTGACGAAGTCCTTTGAGCGGAATAGCAACTAACGGCACTTACGAGTAGGTTGCTATCTAAACTTCCACCAGTCTGCATAGGGTTGGCATAGTGGATTACGCCTTTTCATGCGACTATGAGGATAAAGCCGTGCTTCCTAATTCTTTATTGTATATAATTCTTAATTTTCAAAAGGGGTGAAGTCCAAACAAAAGATTAAATGATATTTTTATTTAAAATACTGACATCTTCCAGACGTTATTGAATAAGTCATCATAAATTGAAATGTTGTGGGTAATGAAACTGTTATTTGCGTAAGTAAATACACATAACTCATTTATTATCCTGTCAATGTGCATTTACGTAAGTACCCTCCGTATTGATACGTCTCAGGCAATTTGCTAATCGTTTAACACTTGATAACAACACTTAATAAATTACGGCGGGGATAAATAACGAGTTAAGTATTTATGTAAGTTTATGGTTTGTTTACGTGGAATAGAACATAATATTCATTACGAATCATGACAGTTTTATCGCAAGGATACCTTTATATTCATTGTAATAAATTTAACCGTAATTCTTTTGATGTGCAGTCCGGTATATGGCCACGTTGTTACAATTATAGGGGCAAAATACTAACGACATGGAAAGTTTCTTAATATACGAGTGTAAATAATTATAATATACTTGTAACGTATAAATTAACTATTTAAAATTTCGTATTTGCCTCTCGTAAAACTTAATTAAATTTTAACGACACTTTAGTTATTATAATTATAGCTACAGTTACATGTATTATTAAATACTGTAAGTAACTCCTATGTGTACGTTTAATGATTGCGTTACTCAAATTTTTACTACTTATATTCCCTTTTTTGTACACAATAAAATAACAGGAAGCAAAATATGTACGAGGACATTTGTATTTGTTTGTGTGTATTTATTCCTAATCAGAATTTTATTCTTAAACGAATTTTTACTAGTGTTTTTATATCACACTTAATGTTATTATTTGACTTGCTTGAATTGCCTAATTGAAGGATGAAAATAACATAATATCATTCCCTCATATTTTATTAGTCGCAATGCATCTGGGATTCACTTCAAAAACACATCAAATAGAAAATATTACCATCTATATAAATAGGCTGAATAAAAATACGTACGTAAATTTATACGTAAAAATAACGGAGTGGTCTGAAAATGTACATGCGGCGGTTTTAATGCCAATGAACGATTTCTTTGACACAACCATTTTTGTGAAGAAAGCAAGTATAATATTCGATAAATGTAGAATATACATTTTGACAATTTTTCACATATACTTTTTTATATAAACCCTTATCATGGTTTGTATAAGTTCAAATGTCAAGTTCAGTCCAAGTGTGTGTATGACAGTGGGAATGGGCAATCCATCACCTTTATCAATGTGAATGTACCTAGACGACGCGTATACAAACATACAATACTTGCATGAATACACTAACGGATACTCTGTCCTGTCCGTGTTTAATGTCCTTTCCAGTTTCCATATTACGTATTACATATGTATTTATTTTTTATCGAAATCATGTGTTCAGACAGAAAATTCCAAAATAAATATATATAAAAGTTTATATGAAAGTATCGATAACAAAGTTTACCTACGTTAAGAATTACAATACATTAACAATAAAATATTCCATCTACAATTTTCACGTAATTGGAAAGAACAGAATCTGACGGAATCGAACCCGCAACCTATCACTCAGCAATCTGAGCAATACCTATTGAGCAACGCGGTCGTTATAATTTATAGTCTTATTTAGAATTACAATTAAACTCAAAATCTTATTCCCAAGGTTGCGTCGGTACATTATTATCGTAGGCCAGAGGAAGTTTAATTTAGTAATGCTTGCAACAGCGTGATAATATTATGAAACGGTAAATATGAATGACATTGAGATTGTCCAGGGCCATCAGTTTTTGAGTATTCCATTAAATATATTGTTTCCTTGTAGACCATGGTCGAAATATACAAAGTAAATATAATATTATGAGAATAAATTAAGTATTTTTTTACCTGCTTCTATCCTTATTTCTACCACGTAATTTTATAACTTAACATGTTTAACTACTTGTAGTTTCATTATTTAATTCACGGAAAATATTATAAAAAAAAACCATAACCTTACATTACATTGCATTATTCCATGTATTTTAAAACATACAATTTGCTTCTTTATTTTAGCACTGCATTCCTAGTGTGAGCGTGTGTGGGCCGATAGAAACAAGGTGGTAATTTTGATTATCTTTTTAATATAAATAGCGGATAAGCTGACGAACTACCAGATTATAAATAATTTATCGACTCGTCAAAATAGAAGAACTCAAAAAGGCAAACGTTTCAGAACGTGGGCCATTATACTAGCTAATTCAATTTAAACTTTGATTTCTGGCATACTTAGTTAATTTAGAATCATACTTTACTATCCAAAAACCTAATCAATCAATAAAATCGATTTGGTGTGACGAGTGAAGCCGCAGGGTACCGGTAATGATTTCAGTTAGTATGAAGGGATTACTGAGAGAAAGTTGACGCGAGAAAAATAAGTTGTGACAATGGATTCAAAGAACAACTTTCATTTCAAGAAATAAACAGATCAATCAAAAATGAAAGTACATTGGCAGGCGTTTTGATCATAAACTGAAATGAGATTACTTTATCAGATAAACAGCATAATATTATTTTTATGTGTCCCACTGTTGGACTCGTGTCATCTTTCACAACGAGAGGGTAAAACCCATTTTCCACCAACCAGTGTGGACCAGTAAACTTCACACTTTGAGAATATAATGGAGAATTCTCAGTTGTGCATGTTTCCTCGTGATGGTTCACCGAAACAATTGATAATTATTTGTTAACTCGCACAGTAGGGGATCATGCAGAAACTCCGGTGTCCGCGAGGGAGATCAATGTTCAAAGCACTGGACAAACACAGCTTCCAACAAAGTACCAGCCTTCGAGCTCAATCATGTTAATTAATATGTGTAATGTATTTATACTACTATATACATTTGTACTGTCTGTCTGTCTGTACATTCTATTGTTTTGTGAAATTTCATGATAAATTTTCGTTTTATGTGTAACTAACTGACAATAATTTGACCATTTTCAAAATATTCATTTATTTGTATTTTATCTGTATATCCCGTTTTAACTCAAGAACGACTTGCCCGATCTTAGTGAAAATTGGTATGTAGTAAGAACACATGCTTGCGCAGTTGATAGGCCATATAAAACATCAGTAAACCCAATGACGCCTAACAAGACAAAAAAGATAACATTTTGAATAATTATATGGATATAATTATTTGTTGAACCCGATCGAAGTCGGAGGGGACGCTAGTAATAGATAAATATATTTTATATCAATCGATGAAAATATGTCAACGGACACTTTCTACTACACCTAGTCTACAGAAATAGAGATTCTCAACACTCTTCTCCTAACCAAAGACATTTAAGTGTATTAAATATAATAGTCAGCGAAGACTGTTAATCAACCTCAAACATACCTTGAGGCTAGTTGAAAGTGTACGAGCGATTACTTCACAGCTAGCACCAAAGTTACAAACCATTCAAATAAATAATTACTTAGAACACGGCCGTGGTTGGAAGTTCGGGTGACCTCGTCAGCTAAGTTTCTTGACTTCGCTTCATAGTTGGAAAGGTCTTCGAACCCGGTCGTTGTTAAAAAATAGCAGTCGTAATAACTGCGAAGGTACTTGGGTGGTATAAGAAATATCGACGCTCGTAATGGCCATTAGTCCAATCCGTGAAAACCAATTTATGTATACTGGAGTTACAGTATACTTTACACATACACAAATACAAGGAGAAAATCAATCTGCGGACATAAAAATACATAGTTCCCGAACGATGCGATGCACGGCGAGTAATCATCTTTTCGTCGTGAACATCTCTTCCGCTTTGTGTCGTAAAGATTACTACTATACGTAATGCTTCGGGAGAGTACGGTAAAGTTTATTAGTAGCGTAACTTACCGAAGCTTACTTTATGGCTTCAGAGCCAGTAATTTCTTTCTATCTTCGTCTTTCTCCGTTCTCGGCCGACAACCCATTAATGATGCTTTTGGTGTTACTCATGTCCATGGGTGACGGTAAAGATAAAAAAACGAAGTTGAGGATAGAATGCCAGTAAAATTAGACACGCATCTGAGAGTCCACCACATCTGACCATTGGCGTGGAACCCTTAAATTAGTACATTTTCCAGTTGTGTAGAAGCAAAACAGTATATTGAGATTAGAATTCTCTCGGACACTAAAATGCTGCAATAAAGTTCATAATTTCAAACTTTATGAGGAACACACGATAACCGATTCAAAGTTACGCCGCTAAAAGCCTTACAAGATAAGGATAACAACATCATAAGTAGAATAACAGTAAATATTGCTCATCGCTGCACGTATCTAGCTGCGGTTCGTTTCGTAATAAATGCATGTTACGGCTGCGTTAGAAAATCAGGCAGCGCCCGTTCCGTGTGATAAATTCGGCGGTTCACGAAAAATGTTACGATTCTTATAGATGTAATCATCAATAAACTGTGATTTACAATTTTTTTGTTTTGATTTTAAAGCACATTTGAAATCTAATGAACATACTTTGTAACGTTAAAATAAGAGATGTAGATATTTTTAGAAGATATAATGTATTTAAGAATTCCTGGCGGTTACAAAGACTAAAATACAGAAGTTACAAGATTAAGAAACTAAAAAGAAGGTCACTTGTAAGTAAGAAGGTAGAGCCGTCGCTTCTCTGGCGGGCAGCGCACGAAGACCTCAGGCGACTGGAGCGTGCGTTTAGAGCGCACGAGACGATCGGAGTCCCGGGCGTTCAGCGCACGGAGACCTCGGCGACTGGAGCGTGCGTTAATACGCACGAGACGCGTAGATTGTCTGGTGTACAGCACACGGAGACCGCCTTAACCAGGCGTGCGTTAGGGCGCACGAAGTATGTAGATCCCGGAGTCGGAGAGTAATTAACTATCACCGGCTAGAAGCGCGAGACTGTTTCGTTCCGTAATTGTAACTACACCCGCGACACTGTTCCGATAGAGACTTTTAGCATAAGACTCCTTCAAGTAACCACTGTTGTGACCCACACGCGAGAGAGACTGCTCCGTATCGTAATTTTAACTTCACTCGTGAGGCTGTTCGTGTCGATATCCAAGAGTTGCGACCCACACGCGAGAGAGAGACTGCTGCAATCTCGTCACAGCTCGCCTTTTATATCTCACATTTTCTCCAATGATTCTCTTACTATGTTCTATTTACAAATTTAAAATTTCTATTCAGCCTTAATAAATAAAATTACCAAAAAGGATAAAAATTATACAAGTTAAAAATAAAAGTAATCATGATGACAATAATTTAGAACATTTGTCAAACATTTGACAACAATAACAAAACATTTAACTAATAAAATATATAAAGAAATTACAAAATAAATGGATAAAAGATACAGGAAATTATAAAAGAAGTTAACCAAAGGAGTACTATAAGAGTTACAAACTATGCGAGTGCCAAAATACTAGATATAAAAACATGTAAGTATTGTAAGTACTACAACTTACGATTTTTATGTTTTACACCGATATTTCGACTCAACTACGTGGATCTGGACAGATTAAAGCTGTATAATAATATTCGTAGTGCAAATATCTCTTTACAGTAGTGCGGATCGTTCAGTTGAAATATTAATAATCAAATAATTAAATACATCACATGTGAAATATGTAGATAATGTACACATATACACATAAAATGACACGTGGATTCGATTAAAGCCAGTTAAAATGTGGTTGTTAAGGAAAACGTCGGATTTACAGCGTGGCCTATAACTCGCGAAGAACCAGTCCGGTTGGCCTAGTTACAGGC
>PDGT01000114.1:659830-686174 GCA_003671415.1 Megathymus violae | reverse complement strand
TGCCGTCTGCCGCACTGACCAGCGCCCCTCGCACCGCCTGCACCACGCATTTTGCTACTATTGACATACGGATTTTCAATTTTTCAAATTATGTGCGTATCCGGTATTTACAATTATTGTAATAAGTACTTTACTGCTGAGTATTTAATCTTTAATACTTTCAAGGATTCAATAGTCATATGTTGAATGACGTTGTGGCATTTTTATAAACTGGCTACTGCGCTATCAAATGAGTTTTGAGAATAAGTAATGTTCATAAATACAACTATTAATGCTCCAATGTCCGATTTTATTATACACTTGATTATCATTTTCATTTGTATTTGTATCATTTTCATCATTGTTATCATTTTGTAATAATAAATTATTAAAAGAAAACCGGGCTTTTAAACTTACCAATTATTAAGCAAGAACTTTGAAAAGTCGAAGTAGTGAGTGACCTTGCTACTTTAATTATGGTATTATTATTATTTTAACTATAAACACCGTTGTTTTCTAAAAACGCACGTAAGCTTAGAAAGGGTAGGTTGTATTTACGTGAGGTATATATTGTTCGTGACTAAATCATACAATAAAGATATCAATAATTCTGTCCATCGAGGCAACGATTCCAGGTTCGGAAATAATTTTTCTATAATTACTATTCATCATAGCTGTCGTGATCCCTTGTGTTCATGCTGCCCGCAACATAGTGTTGCAGAAATTATTTTTAAGAAAAATAAACCGTTTAAGAAAAATCTAGTGTTTTCAGTTATAAAATATTAAATCACAATCTGCCTTCAAGGAAAAATTACCTACTGTTAATGCTGGTACAATATAGTTATACATTTTCCCTCCGTGTAAAGAACGGGTACATTGTATTAAAATCTGTAGCCAGAGTTGTGTCCTCTGCCAAGTCAAATGGTAAGCAAACATTGCCGCAACGTCCTTCTTTGGAAGCATTTCGACGTTTTAGTTTTATGTGTGATTTTCTGAGAACGATGGCATAATTTAAAATGATATAATTCTTAGAAATGATGTATGTTGCTGAGAATTTATGTTTATAATAAATTTCTAAAAATAATTAATATTACTAACGTAAGCTTTTGTTAATATATAATTATTGTAAGCTTATGCTTATATTCACTCATTCACTACACATCAAACCTCATTAAGAACCTAAGACATACCTTGAATTTCATTTTAGACTCAAACTATCTGACAGTATTCATCTCTGATACGGTTAATTTAATGAGTTTTATATTAAATTGTAGTATTTTTATTCGTATTCTTATATTAACTCCCTAAACTTCACTACTTTTTACAAAAAACATTTAAAACGAGACTGCACGTTTTTGTACTAGACTATGTTTGTGGTAGGTAATATTATTATTACACGTTTCCCCGTAACAAATGGAGATTGGATCTAGATACGGGTAATAGAGACCCAACTTGACTTTTTATGATATGGAAATAGCTGGTTTTGATATTAGAGTTTATTATTTATTAGAGAGAACATTAGAGTTCGAGATGTGGATCATAGATAGATTTTATTGATTCTAAAAGATTGTGTAATTCGAACCAGTTCCATGAGTAGGTTATTTATTTAGAAAACTTACAGCTACAATATAAAGTACAATACATATATGTATTAAGAGAAACAGAAAGCCAATTACAATTTTTCACTCCTATTCCGTCGAATGTCTTCATATAATCTGTGTATATAACATTAACTTGTGAGGCTTCTGACACGTGTTTTGACAAATAGGCAATGAGATTTGATGTTGTGGACTTATTTTTATGGATTTTTTTTTAGGAAGCCTTGCTATTCATTAGTGAAATAATATTTCAGGATCAGAATACCGTTGTCATTGTTATCATAACGTTTTGGTTTAAATTTGAAATTGAGTGTTAATTTTTTATTCAATTCGACTACCTTGTGTGCAAGTGATAGTTAGACTGCTTATCGAGGGAAGAATTCCGGATTCGATTTAGTATTCGTCAGATTATAAATAAATCGTCCTATTATAAGTAAATCTTCTTGGATCTTATTTTATTACATATTTTATTGTATAAACATACTTACTGTCAATAGATCCCGAGTCAGCGGAAATCGTTCGTGTGTATAAGTTTGTAAGTGTACCTATAATTTACCAAACTGATACCATCGCCGCTATCAAGCGCAGACACCGAGACGTTTGTGATCGATGTATGTATATGTGTATTTTAAATTTTGATACATAAGTAAATTATTCCTGCGTGTAGTATTTACAAAGAAAAAGTTAATTGAACTAAATACTATAATATAGAAAAAAAATACGTGGTTATAGTTAAAGCAGTGATAGATTAGTGGTTTTAATAACGGTCTAACAAACGGGACACTCGAGTTCAAATCCAGTACGCACCGCTATTCTTTGAAATTATGTCCGTATTACAAATTACCTCCTACACTGACAGTTCTGCATAATGTTTTCAAAGAAGGGTGAAGTCTGCCAATCCTCATTTGGCTAGCGTGGCGAACTATAGCCTTAACCCCTCTCATCGTGACAGGAGACCCGAACCCACCAGTGGGACAATTATAGGATGTAATTATGATTGTTGAAAACTACACTGTATAGTGTACAAGTTTCTTTATGAGCATTAACATAAATAACAATACAGGCGACCCTGCATGCGATACAACGGGTCTCGGATTTGATTTCCTGGAGTTACATGGGACAGAAAAATGTTTGCTGTCGAATATTAGTTTACTATTATATCTCATTTATGTTTTTCTACCTCATCCACAACAACAAAATCGCGAACAGATTGTGTGTGAGCGTTTAATTATTTTAAACCAATATACATTGTATTAAATGTATATTAAATAAAAAATCCGCATACATCCACCAAACAAATCAAATTTGTATATAATTTGTAATGTCAAAGTTTTGAAATATGATATCTGCACTTGAGAAGCATGCTTGAATACGCAACAGAATACGTTTGTTCACTTACCAGACAGACATATGTTTCAGTAATGCCTATAATGATATGTGTTCATTATCCCAACCTATAAGATTCCCACTCCTAGACTAGGGCTTCCTCCACAATGTGAGGTGTAAAAAGTATCAACATTTTGCCGAATTGGCAGACTTCGCACAACTCAGAACATTACCGATAACTCTTGGGTATGAAAGATTTCTCACGAATTCTCCTTATAAATATTTTCTTTCCCCAAGTTATTGCCAATTAAAACGTACATTTTATGCAACTCAAATACCACAGACATCAAACCACAGATCTCAAAAGCGTATTCATGTAACTGCAAAGAATGTACACAATCAAAGCGTAGGTAACATAATTACTCACCCCATAACGTCAATACACACGCATTGTGTTAGTCCTGCGCCGCACTCTCGCCGAGTGCTTTTGTTGTCAGCGTTCAAGATTTTTACACTCTATTTGAGCACAATGACTACTTAGTACAATGGTTGATTTTATCACAAATAATTTTTGTGCAATCTTTAATACGTTCGAATTAATCAATATCGAAAGTATTTGAAGATATATTTTACAAATTGTTACTTAGTTTTGTAATAGCTCATCAAGAACTCTTGAAAGGTATAACAGCTGCTAATTATTTATTATATTTCTAAAATTTATCAAATATCAATGAAATAAAATATAACAATAAGGGCGTTAGTGCCATACTAGAATCAATATATGTATATATATTAGAGATACGATAAGGTAATACAAATAAATTATTATACATATTATCGTAAAGTTTTATTTCATACAAATAATATGAACTTATTAGTAATTTAAATATGTCATAAAAACATTAATGTCATTTAAATACCCACTAATTGTTGTGATTGTTCAACGTGAATGCGCGTAACGGTCTATTATAAGTATAAGTTCAAGTATACTTGTAAGTACAATGACCCCGTTCGGTCCTCAATACGTCAGATCAATTTAATTGGTTATTATTAATGATTAATAGCCTCCAATAGCGGCCCGGCGATAGGACAATTTATAGGCTCGTTTACATATATCCATTTGTATTGTTTGAACTGGTTTTCATTAAACTTTATGGGACTACTGTTTGGCTTGTCGTAAATGTACAGATTTACTATAATTAAACTGTTCCATCCATGTGTAATAAGGAACACGTTTTGTTAATAACAATAATAAAAAATAACAACGGTATACAACAAATAACAAGATAAACATTGTTATTACCATTATAATTAACGTTCAAAAAAAAACTTATTAAACATAAATGTATGAGTAAATATTATGATGCCCCTACACTAGTATTTCCTTGAGTTGCGAGTGGCGTGGACACACAACTATGACACATAAACAGTCCGACTCTGTTCCGAAACAGGAGAATATTTACTCCTTATTATTTAGCCTTTTATAATTCAGTGCCTTCAACATCTTAGACTTCACCGCCACTACCATCAGGTGGGATTGTTGTCAAGCATTAACTTATGTTACGTAAAAAAAGTACTTACAACCTTTCACAATAATTGATTATCTTTTTTTCAGATAATGTTACAGTTCAATTAACTTTTTAATATTATTTATAAAATAAAAGATGAAATTAGATCAAATTTATTTTTAGTGCGCCGCGGTATATATTTTTTGGTACTTTAAACGAAAGAAAAATGTACCACAGGTTATAAAACTGTTACAGATATTATGTCTCTAAAATAAATTGCGTCAGACAGAAAAGGTTCAAAATGAGTAACGTGTCTATTACTTCAATAATTATTTCTAAATAAAATCTGTAAAATAAGTTCCAATCAGGTTCTTCACGACTCCGATAGGTAACATTTCCTTCCTCAATCTTAGAATTGACCATTTCATAATACGACCAATTTTCGTTCGACAATATCAATGAATTATATTCGTCCCAAGGTATTGTTAACACTGCATTTTATGATTACATACATACATTTAATAAAATNTTCTGTACATAAAGGATATGCGAGAAAAACTACTATTAGGGGCCTTTATTAACGCAATGGAAACCAAAACAATAGTTGTTAGAACATTTATCTATTTGTATGTATGTCTGTTTGCCTTTGGGTACACAGAATGAGATAACCCCAGTACTAAAAAAATACAGATGCTATTTCTAAGATGGTTTTTCTGAAGCATACCGAGGGCGGTTAGCTAGTTGTTAAATAAAACTTGAACGTCATTCAAATAATTATTAGCGCCACAAGCGCTGAAAGCGTTTTTTTATGCAATATACCGTGGCAGCGCTAACAATTATGCTTTGAAACCGAATATTGGATAATAATTTACAATTGCATATTATATAGACCATAACACGCACGAACGAGTACAGTGGTCAGCCGACGAATGCCAGAACACGAATGTTATATTAATAATGATTTAAATGATTATGTCACCTCAACATGAACATTTTTTAAGTGTACCCCCTGATATTTATAAAATAAGCGCGTTTCACTAAATGACTAAACATTGATGAAAAAATTGTTAAACGTTTGTTATTTTTCAAAACTAACGACACTTAGAATACTCATATTCCATTAAACAGTTGTCCATCTTATGAAATAGTCAATTCGACTCGTACAATCACAATATTACCAACTCCTACTAAAGCTATTGCAATTTTGTCGATAACTCTACATGATGCGACCTCAAACATCCCACTATGGTATTTCAGCGTGGGCTGAATTCTCTAAAAGCTAGATTATCTATTTATTAGGACATATGAAGGTCGTTGGTCCATACCTAAATAAACGATTGTTAAAATTAATACAGTACCTTGAAAAGATAACTCGATATCGTGATTTCCTGTAGTTTTTGTTGTGCCCCCGTCAGCTGAACTAAAAATTTATAAGTTACATGTAGGTGTTGTCAATGCAGTATTCAAATAATACACTTTAATGATTTACCAACATATTTTGGTCACGTAAATCTATGTATAAACTAGTGGCCCTCTCCGACTTCATTCAGACTGAACAATTCATCATATATACATACATGATTATTCAAAATTGTATATTTTTACCTTCATTAAACATTATTGGGTTTACCGATATTCTATATAGCCTATCATCTGCGTAATCACGCGTTCTCACTACATACCAATTTTCATTAAAATCGTTCAAACCGTTATTGAGTTATAATGGGACATACAGACAGACAAACATTATTAAACAGGTTAAATTTATGTCGGTGGGTCATAAAAGGAATATTAATATGAATTTTGAAAAAAATGAAACGTACAGACAGACAAACAGACACTACAGATATATAGTAGTACAGATAGGTAAGACATAAGAGTTCAGTAGATACTTTTTTCTCCTCTGTTGGTCATCTGATTTTTCTGTTTCATTTTTTGCTTGCTAGCTATAACAAGCTTTAGTATCATCAATAAAAAATGAAACAGAGCGTTATTCAATAATTATCATCATAATAATGATGATATTATCTAATTTTGATCACTATGTAAACTTTACTAAATGATTTTGATAGCTTAGGTCTGTTAGTTTGATGAAGGCATCAACATAATGACCTTTAAAGTCGAGCTCCGTCGTCTGGGCTTTAAAGGCATGTCAATGGAATTTCATTAAAACTGAAATTGATAACGCAATTTGGTGAGCATTCACCCTTTTAGGTCGTGGCAGGGCACTCTATACATATGAAACAAGGGTTCAAATATGTCTTAAAATATTATCTGTGAAATTCAAATATGACATTATAACACGAGGTTACAAAGATCATTAAATAAAACAGCAACTTGTAAATGAGGAACTTCATCTTCGAACGTAAGACGAAAAGGTTGAAACTAGGCCTAAAATATCCATTACAATGATAAGAGAAAATGTTAAAAGTTTTCCACGTGCTAACAGTCCAATGGATAGATAATAATTAACCTTGACAAATGTCAGAAATTAATTCTCTGTAAATAATTTTAAAGGCGTAATTCGTCTTCTGTAAATCTGCGATATCTCAATCTCAACCTTTTCTCAAAATTAAATTACACAGCCTAAATATTTACGGTGATAAATGAACTATTTACGTACACATTAATATCAATTACACACGAATAATATTATCAGTACAAAACACGTTATCTTGACATGCCGTTAATGGAACCTTTTACTCACGATGCCATTAGAATTGTACCATCTAGCTAACACTGTTAAATCGTCAGAGGATTGGAGAATGTGAAACAATTGCCAATACTGCTTCTTACCGTATGCGCGTTTGTGCAACACAAACTTGTTGCATTACTAACTAAACCACGAGCTATTAATGATCAAGTCACGACATAAACAAAAGAAGTATTTTATGTTTTTAATTAAAAACTAGCGATTGCACGCGATTACAGAAAAAATAAAACATACATACATAGGACACACTTCGTTGGTAAGCTAACAAATAACAAAATAAAAATAAATAATAATAATAATGTACATTTACAACGGGTCGTCTTATCGCTTACAAGTGAACAAAATATAATTAAAATGTTTTCAATAAAGTTATTGAAAACATAGTAGATACAAAATAAGACGAGGAAAAAGTGTCTCAGTTTCCGAAGACATTGAAATGGAAGTAAATTTAGTAGGAGGTAACGATCACATTTTATAATTATAACCGGTAAAAGAGTAGATGTAAAATGGTCATCCACGCCCATAGATATCGGTAATGCTAGACCAATAGATAAATTGTCACTCAAGAAAAAAGTAATGAGTTTGTTAATTGTCAAGATCTCCAACACTATTGTATCTATTAGCGAAGTATTGTAAGGCATGGATTTCGCCTTATCACTAGTCTGTATGGACTGGTGAGTATTTTGAGCAGGAACTCTTTCTAAACCCTTGTAATATCAATTGCCAGATTTTATCTAACGATAACAAATTAGACGAGCACATTCTGTGCGCTCACAAACATGGTTGTGAGCCACCATAATTTAATTGTTTAAATTACAATACATTTCAATAAATGCTTCTTAGATGGCTGCAATGTAATAACGCGTGTGCAATAAGTTCAAACAGAGCACCACACACTACAATATCAAATGACCTATTGACGTGACTTATTAGTGATTCATGCTCGGACAGTCTATTATGAACTTTAATGTCGACCTAACCTCAAATAACACGATAAAAGTGATAATGTTCCCTGCAACGCATGCCTACAGGGACGGTTTAACCTTTATATAAAATAAGCACACTAATAATTTCCATTTGTACTCATAAAGAATCATTTAACCTTTATTATGCCTATCGCACATTCTCACACTATCACAAGGGTTGGCTATGAGAATACTAAATGGTATATGTTCTATGTTCTATAATCATTGTATATCCTTCACTTCAGGGTTACAAGACACACTATCGCATTATTAATTCTCGATTTAATTCCCTATGATACGAATAGTCAGAAACGGGTCAGACCCATTATTATCACACTTTATAATAAGCCCCACGTTTGGTGTCACAATGTGATAGATACATAGAAACAGATAGAGAAGTAGACGTGCACATAGACCTAACGCGGAAAGAATATTGGACGAAGATATTTATCATTCATCACTCCATTTTCCGGATTAGACTAGATGGGTAACTTCGATAAAAAAAGTTCCGGTGCCATTGTCTCATTCATTGATCTGCAAAGCGTACCTACCACGAACAGGGAATAGAGTTCGACTTACACTCGATGATGGACAACTCCTTCTAGAATTACATAAAGATTGTCTCTATAGTCTGTTTACGTTTGTTTTGTGCAGTTTATGTTCTTAAAACCATTACTTTGTTGATTGTACAACAAATCCTTTATGACTTAATAAAACGAACACATTTAGTTTCAAAACTTAATAATCTGCTTGACTAAATTCCTTTCTCACTGATGTTATTACCATGTTAAGTTTTAGGAATATGAATATGCATACCTTCAGATATGTTATTTGAAAGAGATCGATCAAAGCAATAAGATCGCTAATTGTAATGCCTATTTTTTTTTTGAATAACTTTCAGTACCTGCGTGTAATTTATCTCCACTTTATTATCATCCATACATAATGAGTCTTGATATTGTAGCAAGTTTTTTTGCTTGCTCCAACTCCGGCGGATTTTCAAAAAACTTTCGACCTCTACATATTCCCTTTATAAGCATGAGCATGTACTCAATGCTGTTTGGCGGCTGCGTACTGGATACACTCATGAGAGGTCAACTCGGATGGTGTGGACACCTTGTGCGAATACGGGACTCCACTCCAGGCTACCCAAATCTGTGTTATGCTCACAGTTGAAAGAGGAAAGCGTAGGCCAATACCTCAAATACAAGGATGTTTTAAAGCGACATCTAATTGCCAGCATAACACCCTTGGATTCTTAGGAAATGCTCGCCAAACAGAGGCCTGAGTTGCGTGCTAGTGTTAATAAGGCGCGGGCTTCACCACCTTCGATCGAAGCCATTTGAATAACCTTGACGTCAATCGCCGTATTAAAAAGATCCGCCCCAAACCCACCTATTGTTATACTTACAATTGAATAGACCACTTGCTACTTTGCTCATCCCTGCAACTTTCAAAACTAAGTTTAAGTTTTCCAGTCACTTGCGCTCACAACACTCTAGACAGGTACGCCATTGACGGGTACGTTAAAATATCCTTCCTTAGTGGATACCTACTACGTTATAAAAGAAACACATTATCCATTTTTAGCTTCAGTAATTGAGGCCCTGCGACGAGGAATCAGTCAGCCAAATCATGGTTTTTGTATATATATGTTGTACTGTAATTTACAGAAAATTTAATGGTTAACACATTACCTTTTAACAACTTCCTGTATTTTGGCAACACAGTACACAAACTATCACAAAATGCACGAACCGAGAACAAGAATTCATCTGTCATCTAATTCAATGAACTAACAAGGATTTAGTGTATCACGAATTCTCGGTTCCCAGTAAAGTACTACTAGCTGTAATTGTTTATATGGCTTACAAAACACAGACAGATTGTACAATCATTCATAAAACAAATTAAGAATCGTTTTAATATGAGCAATTAGAACTACCACAGTAGGTAGCGAGTATTATTTATATTCGAATAAACAACTTTGCCTTTATGGAAGCCACCGCATGACAGTTAAACACTTACTGTAGCCGAGGAGAAGTAAATGTCTTGTATAACAATATTTTTTGTTATGATGGTCTTTGTAATATATAATTCATGAATGATACCCTTAATTGTCATCATATTATGTCCGTCGGTCCATTTTAAATTCACAGTATTTATGTCATCCTCATCCTGAATGTAGAGATTCTCTTACTTTTTAAACCGCACCGTTACATTATTTTTAAGCACATTATATTTTTAACTCTTTTCTTCATTAATCGACTTCGTCTTGTCTAATATTATAAATTTCTTGTGGTTTTTAAAACTGCCAGATGCACTTGATTAATTTAAGGATGCTGCAAAGATTTTATTATATATAATATAGAGGTACAGAACATACAAGTTGTGCTAAACCAACACCCACTGCCTACATTTGACCAATTTTTTCCAATCATGTCGACAAGTAGGATGTTTTAGGCACATCTCCGCCTGCGCGCTGCTTTGACCTTCCCTGATGAATGAATGAATAAATTAATTACACAAGCCAAACAATACGCGTGAGTAATACTCAACTTTTAATAATATTATAAAAAAGTCTAGTTTCAATGAAGAAATCTAAAGAAAGAATTTAATTTAAAAAAAGAAGAAAATAATTCTTTGAACTATTTTTAGCATGAAGTCAAAAGATATTAATTAAGTTACATTTAGGGCATTAAAATAAATGTAGTTTTTGTGCAAACCAATTAGTTAGTTAAAATGATTTTTAGTATGTAAATTTTGTGAAATAATCTTTAGCCACAGGCTAAAATTCCCGAGAATTAAACTACAGACATAGTCCAAATAAAACATATAGTGCTTATAACATATGAGTCTATTCCGCTTCAATTCAATTAGAGCTGTGTGAGAATGACGTTTACACAGATAATTAGTACCCACGGCTCTACAGCATAAGTCGTGTCACTTATTTTACATAAATAGCAGATAAGTGATCACCACCGCATACATATAAACCAATTATCTACCTCTGTCTATTATAAGCGTGAACCTCCATATATATATATTATCTCGCACATTGTGAAAGGAGACCCGAGACCAAAAGCAGGACATTTAATCGTCGCTGACACCATAGATCTATCCAACACTATAGAAGGACTTTAGAGAAAAGGGATATTACAGACTTAAGTAAAATGACGATGGAATCCAACCAGGCAGTTAAAATTCTCTACGAACATGCATAAGTACTATTAGATTCAAAACTTTCTTTGTTACCTTCTTCTCATTTCCTGGTCGACAACGCATCAGTGATAGCTTTGGTCTTGCAAATATCCAAGAACGACCGTAACCACTTACCATCAGATGGCTCGTCCGCTCCTTTGTCGGCTATTAACATAAAAAAAGTCACTAAGTAAATACTAATTATGCCGAGAAACAATTGCGGTCTATAAAGAACGTAATATATCACTTAACATAATCGTTCAATATTAGTCTTTAAGAGGCACAAAACATCTATAGAATTGCAGTTTCATTCAAAATTAGGTACAGATAATGACGAGAGCTATTAGTAATTTAACAGCAAACGGACAGTGTTACAATATTTCGTAAGCAAATATTATTTCTTTCTTTCTTTCTTTTCAAGGAAAGAAAATGTATTTTGTATTTTATTTTGTGTTTATCGTATTACATATTTTAATACATATTATATTAGATATGTTAATACACAATGTAATGTATTCCTGTATTCTGTAACAAATAGACACTCGTAAGTGTTTAGTATTTATTTGCGAAGGTCACGACATCCGAGAGGCAATAACGTGCAAGATTGCAGTCACTTGATACCGGTGTATGATTTCTTAGTGAAAAAATATTTTATTCACGCATAATAAGTACGTAGCTTAGAATTTTTTATCACGAATCTAACTCTCCGTTTATTCTGCGCTAATATCATTATAATAATAGGAATTATGGTTAATGCAGCCATTTATTATGGTTTAATTTACCGTAATAATTACTAAGGATTTCAGTCAAACAATTTCCTATGGTAATATTGAGCGTACAAATATATATATATATATTATTACAATGTTACCGTAAATATTGCATGTTAATTATCTAATCTGACAAATCTTACAATGATATGTATTAATATTCCCGCAATAAATTATTTAAATATAATCAAAGGTAATTATTGTAGCAACATTAAATGTAATACTTACAATAACAATAATTTTTACCGCCAAATGATCTATGTAATGAAAATGTTGCCTTGTAATATTGAGAATAATCTGTGAGCTTAAAAAAACTAAATAAACACGCTTTCATTGCAACCTGAATTAAAAAAAATTTAATTAATTTATATAGAGTC
Source organism: Megathymus violae (assembly GCA_003671415.1). NCBI lineage: Eukaryota > Metazoa > Arthropoda > Insecta > Lepidoptera > Hesperiidae > Megathymus > Megathymus violae. The sequence goes on along the minus strand of PDGT01000114.1, from coordinate 673,737 downwards.
CACCAATTGACGATGGTTAAGAAAATTTTAACAACTATAAAGTTAAATTTAAGTAAGTGAAAAATAATTTATTTCATTGTCAAGCTACATGTTGGCAACATAAACAATGTTTTTATTATATGACTCGATGTCATAAAAAATATATTATTTAAAATATATTTAAAATGATGGTGTAAAACAACAGTTAGAACATGGACTCCGAATATTACAGTTATCTATTTCAATTCTTCCTTGTCGAGTTTCCTTTCACTGCCTACGACGAATCCCGCCCTATTCAGATACTGTTCAGTTTATAATATTTTGATCCTTCAAAACACTACCAAAGACCTATCTGAAATATTTGATGTCAAGCAATCGACGCTTTTTTACAATAATTTCTTTTTTTCACTAAATTAATTTTAATTTTTTTTAATTTTATGTCACACATATTGTATTGGTAGCAAGTGTTATTTTGATACTTCTTTTATGCAATTGAATATAACTTACTTTCGAAATTTAGTAAAAATTTCAACAAAAAATGGCGCCGAAGCCAGAATGACGTAAAGCGGCTTGTGGCGACTTATTGACGCATTTCTTTGTACAATAATACAATTGCGGTAGTGCAACGATTGGAAATTGTTAAAACAAAATGGGTCTTTATCTGTGCCCTTGGCGCCAGTGACACATGTGTCTTATTTAACAAATAAAAGGTCCCGGAGACAAATTCTTGTTTGAAGTAGGCCAATTTCAATACTAAAAGTGTCTGTCCGCTTACAGTTTGGCTATAAGGATTTGTTTAGACAATGCGATTGTCGCATCCTGGTATTTAGTGTATTGGCGATTAACCGTTTTTAACATAAAAAAAGCTTTGATGCTTTTTTTTTACAAATACAAATAACACAAAACAACAAAATACAAAAACAAGTAGAACTTTACAAAATGACAAACGAGCAGATGAGTTACTTGTAGGTTATCTACGACCTTGATCATGAATATTTAGTTAACTATTACCTAACACTGCCACTGAAATTTAACTGTAAGAACAGAAATTTAACTGAAATTTAACTTCAAGAAGGAGAGTAGGAGCGAGCTAAATAATTTTTTTTTATTTATTCCTTTAAGGATGAATGGGGATCATTTTCGTCCGTTAGCAATTAGTAGGTACCCACCCGTCCAGGATCTCCCTATACTCTAAAAGTATCACGCCACGATGCACAGATAAATCTGAAGCGCCTTTCTATGCCACTGATCACGATATAAAACATGAAACTTTTCAATACATTTACAGTCTATTGAACAAATAAAACCGACTAAATTTAATAGTTAAAATTGACTTAGTACTTTTTTCTATATGTTTTAATAAAATATCAGCTTTATTAGCTTTTTAAATTGAGAAAATTTTCAGAAAAAATGCTTAGAAAACATTGTTCCTAAAATACACCTCAAGTATTTTTTACAGCGTAATTATATACTAGTTCTGTGATACGGTTAAACATTACTTGCACACAACGATAAAAATAATCTAAGATTAACTTTATGAAACTTTTTGCATTTCAAACAAAATAAATAAAAGAAAATTGACAAAATAACGATAGATAATTTTAGTAAACCCAAATTATTCATTCTGTTTCATTCAACATAGATTTGCGGCGAATAAATGGTTAACAAATTTTTATATTACCATGATCAGATGACACATTTATATCAACGATTTAAAATAGTACATGCGTTAGGGCCTTAAAGAATTTATCGCAACCCTGGAAGGTCAATCCTTAAAACGTGCCTGGTTTATTTGTTATGTGACCGACGGACCCCTCACGTCGTATTTGTACAGGATTGACGTTGATCTATTAGGGGCTTGTTTGTGTAGGGATTCTTTGACAGCAAGCCGTACGGAAGATATGATTTGATTTGTGATACGTCCATGTGGTTGGATGTAGGACTCTTAGTTGCACTTGACTTTTATCAAAGCTTATATGTTACAAACGAATGCTTATTATATACGAGTAACATTAAATTTGTTATTCTGCTTTGGAAGAAGCTGTTTAAAGCGACCTCGAGTTTCTTACAAATCGGCTGTTCCATCTCAATCTTCGAGAAACGCTCAATTAGGACAATTGTTCAATTGGAGTTGTTCAAAGCAGATGGGCTGCATTCTGGCTTGCTGCTTAATATATCGTAATGTAATTGTATTCTTATAGGTAAGCAATGTATTTGTGAGCACAATATATGATTGTATATAAAATCATAGTATTAGATACCTGTAGCTCTTCCCTCCATCTCCTCATAATAGAAATACACTGACATAAAATAAAACTATATACTAACATATCCAACTAGTATATCCATCCAACTACCGACTACATCTAAAGCTGCTTTATTTAGTCGAACATTCACAATGTAATTCACATTGAAAACGTAAAATATTATGTACTCACAAAAGTTTTGCTAACGGTATACAAAAAGCCGTCGGCTTTGAGCGCTTCATTGACGTAAGGCTCATTTTCACTGACAACTGGAACGTATAAAACGTTGCCTTGGTCGTTATACCACCTACGGGTGTTCCCCGCAAGCGGCATAACTACCAACGAAGTTCATTGGTCGGTATTAAATATGGCCCTATGGCATGCGTAAAAGAAATCTTAAGCTCCCCGAACGCGAGCCCTATTGACCAATGAAAAATGAGCCTGTAAATTGTCGAGCTGTACGCGATGCTAAGCTATATCCGCTTGGTTATCAAATTATACAAAATGACATTGAAAGTAAGTAAATAATAATAGTGCGGGTTCTTGCATCTAATATATAAAATTCTCGTTTCCCAGTTTTATTTACCATACTCCTACGAAACGCCTTGACAGATTTTGATGAAATTTTATATGTATATTCAGTAGGTCTGAGAATAGGTTGTTATCTATTTATTATACCCCTAAGTGATAAGGGTGGTCCACCCGAAATTTTATTTTTTTTATTTTATGACTACATTTTTTTAATTTTTATTTTTTTTATGATGTGGCATTAAAAATACATACAACCCTAAATTTCTACCCTTCTACCATCAACCCCTATTTTTTAATAGAGATATTAATAAGTCAATTATTATTATAGCGATATATATAATTAATAATTTATATGGCAAAACAACGTTTGCCGGGTCTCCTAGTAATTATATAACGCGGTTGCCTTTAACGCCCATCCCCAACACTGTCGGAATTTCGCGAACGCATCCCTGCTTGCGCTCTTCCGACACGACTGTCTTATGGCCTCTTCCTATAACATATCTCTTATTTTGGCTAATATCAGTTCCTTTCTTGGAACCTTGGAACCTTTCGTAAACGATTTGTCCTTGGAGCTATAGATTATATATGTCATTGTTTATTGACACAGAAAAATGCAGTTAATACTTATAATTCAGCAGTAGGTAGATAGGTTATGAAAACTGTCCATTATACCTCTCTTAGATCGTCTTCTTCATCTCTCTTGATCCACTTTATATAACAGTTCGGAGGTTGTGAAAATACTGAGACTGTATTAACGGAAAATAAACTTAAAATCAAGTATTGCTATCACTTGCAATTTATATTTTGCACACTTATTTCCAAAAAATATTGCTTAATCAATCATTCAATCAATGCAAACTATACAGCTTTAAAGTCATAAAATTATTTTATAACGACAAACCCGAAATAACAATCGTCATTGTAAAAGGGCCGAACTGTAAAATACAGAACATGCATGAATTCCGCCATTATTATTTTCTGCATTGTTCGCTCTCAACATAAACTTCTCCCGAAGCCAGCTGTGCTAAGCTGTGTATGGCGGGTGGTAACATTTAATAATGGTTTTTAATGTCCTACTTAAATATGAAGTCATTAAAACTTAACGACTCAAAAAGAGGTTTTATGACTCATATATTTTCCTATTGTAAGATAACGCTTGCTTTTACAACGTTCTTAATTGTTGTAGATATTTATTATAATAATCATGAAAAAATATTATTATTTAAGAATTTTATGGTTATCTATGAATTTAATATGTAGGTAAAGTAGAATACTATTACGGTTCTTAAGTATAAGATCATTGTTACCTTACGTATTCAATCCTTGAAGTTGGAATGATCTGTTTTTTGTGGTGTCATCCTTTTTTAAGGCAATAGTCGGCAAATGGGCCGATAGATGGGTAATCTAATGGAGGCCAATAGGATTTCATTAAAGAGTCAGATCAGACCAACTAGTTGACGGCCAAGAAGAACACGGCTATAATACTACAAAAACAAATTAAAAGCAATTGGACTTTGGATTAAACTGAGTGAAACAGCCCAGCGAAATTTAAGAGATAAAACCTGAGGCCATTGCTTTTTCTTTTTGTCAGCAGCGTAGAAAACGAACAAGGAAAATTAGCTTCGGCTCAATAGATGGAACCCTATACATCTCCCATTGTACAAAATAAGCAAAGACGAAATACTCATTTCACAGTGTTATATATAACATACCGAAATTTGAAACCAACAAGCCGATAATATTCTGAACTATAAACTTGGATCCCATAAATCATCTTCGAAATAAAAGTCGTAAAAAAAATTTACACGATGATTGTAATCGCTTCGATACGGTTCTGACGCTACCAGTTTTCTATTAATTCGAAAAAAATTAATAAGTTCGAAAAATCTATCGGAACCTTCTATCGAGAATGTTCTGATACTTTTTAACATAATTCCTTCTTTATTTCTTATTTGTATCTAGGCATACATTTATCATCTAATGTATTTATCGGATACAAATCACTGGCCTTAATACATATAGTGATCAGTTTATTTATAAAACATGATATTTAAAATTCATGCAGTAGACTTTCTATATTTCTAATTTTTGAGACAGAAGCACAGACTATTGAAAGGTTATCAATTAGAAAACAGCTCGAATACACTGTTTGGGCAATAAACGCTTTTGTTGCTGTGTTTTCTTTTTGCTGTGTTGCTTTCCCAAGGATATCTTCTTGAACATTATTTTATTACCAACCTACTTAAGTATCTTGTATTTTTCCATATTACAAATCCGTATATTACCGATCCTATATTTCTATGGCTTACCTACGAATAAGACATATGTAGATACCTAAGTAAAATCATTCCGCGCTCAATACAAAACGCCAACGGCTTCGAATTTCTTCTGGACGGCAGTGTCCAGTTACCATCAGATGGCTTGTCTGGACTTTTGTCGGCTGTTGACATAAAAAATACAATTAAATATGTCTTATACCCACTCTCCGTATCCTCGACATCAGCCACTTTCCTACCGTTGATAGATCGTTTCAACGAAATCAGTTGACGAGATTAGTTCACACCTCTTCTGACATCAATCTTTCTTTTTTAAAACAAATAATCTTGAGATTTAAAGCGATTTCGGAGAAGGTAATAACGACAGCTCAAACATGTGGCCTGACATTTTGATGTTTGTACGAGATTACGTTATCGAGATTTCACATTTATAATCAAGGTTATAGAGTCGGATTTGGTTTAATTTATAATTATAAAAGCGCAGTCTGCACCCATAATTTGTCACCCTCCGTAAGGTGAGGTCCGCACGATAGAAATACAAAATTATGTCCTTGGGAACTGACTCCCTTCCTACAACAATAAACACGTTTTTAAAGCCTTTAGTAATTTGTTTTTATGAATTTTGTTAAATTTATTTTCAGTATACTAAACTGCTGTGAATCATTGACTAAAACAAATTCTTTGAAAATGTAATCAAACATTTCGTGGTATACACTTTCGGTTATTTCTAATTATTTTAGTATCTTCTACCTAACCTAACTTCTGATTTCAAACACTTGTTCGTTTAAAAATTACCAGCGACCTTGGATCTATATAAAAGTCTCATTTCGTTTACATTAAGAGCACAATGTCACAATCTGATGATTTAATAAAAGCGTCCTTTTATTTATAATAACGTTTGCATGTTAATCAAAAGGTGACTAAAATATCAATTCAGATTCAGTCTTTTACCACGCACCGTCTTATTCCAACAGAAATAAATAACTCGGCATTAATATTCATGAACCAAAATATGTAAGCTCTTGTAAACTGTATTAAAGATCCTTATCTCATAAGAATAAGGATTAAATTCGATCCGAAAATATTAATAAAGTATCGTATATAAGTGGATTTTTACGTCCTTCATCACACCGATTTCAGTAGCATATTCTCAAGTCTCCCCTTGGTTATAAATAAAGATTATGATGACATTCAAATACAAACTGTTAGATCCGTTGGTATTTGTCCAAGGGTAGTTTTTTAAATATCTCATAATAAATTAAAACGATTACTTGATATGTTAGTGAGATATAAAGAAGAATGAAAAATTAATGCTAAACCAGTTAATTAACCGTCAAAAGAGTAACTTAAAGATATGTTACTAGAAAACATAGGGAACAGAAAAACCAAATTCCTTCATCATCATCATTAATATTTATCTATTATAAATTTTAGTAATAAAACACTAAGGCAACAGTCAACAAGTAAAAGTACTTATTTTGCACAGTAAAAGGAACAAACATAACATAGAAACAAACACTTAACCTTGATAAGTACAAAAATATAAATCTCTTTGTAACAATTCCGATATCTCATAACTATCTCAGTGGATCAGGCTAGTAAAAAATCCACAATAGGGTGTGGAACACGAATTTAAATTATTGTCCATTACAGTTCACTGATACCAAACTTTCTACATTGTAACCATATACAAAGAAAGCGAGAAAATCAATAGAGTTATGAATGTAGAAATAATTTGGATTACCAGGTCGTGGGTACAGACACCAAATATGTTAGTAGAGTGGTAACAAGTCGTACCAGTTTAGTATTGATGCTGCCTTTGTTATTGGCGGTAAATCTATCACCGTTGTTAACTCCAGGCGTCCGTGACTTTTATGTATTCGGTTACAAGCTGTGCTTTCACATATCGCTTGAAAAGTCCAGTGGATGAGTCACGTATGAACTTTCAGACTTTGTTATAATAGGAATAAACTTTTATAAGTTAGTTCGTTGACAACATCTTAGATTTTTACACTGCTTATCATCGGGTGGGATTTTTGTTAAGCATTAACTTATTTTATATAAAAAACATACATCGAACTCCACAAAAGATCGCTGCAGGCGAATTTTCTTGTTTGATGATTGTGTCTATTACTATTTGTATACAAACTTGAGTACAATATAGTTGATGGTATCAGGCGTTACTTTGCGAAAATTCATTGTTATTAAATTAGTATTAATTTACTTTGCAACAATCTGCAACCACAATGTATGATAGTATATACTTCTATACATGCATGAAACCTCCCTCCCTCCCACAAAGGAAAACATGCAATTATGATAAAAGTATATACCAACACACATACCGTCACCAACACGTGTTTCGCTCCGAAACAGAGCATCATTAGGATTGTAAACTCTACTAGTGTTAACCGCAAAGTCCTAAAAAGTAGCTCGTAATAGTTTAATAGGTAATAGGACTTTAGTAGATGATTTTTGTTTGAGCGTGGATTACTACTTCATCTACTAATTCTATTAGTAAGCTGCAAACAAACATTACGATCAAAGTTGTGCTGTTCTAGAACCAGTGACATTTTCCAATGACATCATCTATTTATTTTCGAAACAGCAATAATTTATGTGACAAAACAATCCAAATATATATATATATATATATAGGGCGCAGTGACCAATATTATTATTTATCGTTTTGAGAAAAGAACACTACAAATAATAAATATTTGGTGAACACATATACACAGAAGCTTGGTTCAATTGTATGTTAGGAAAAAATACATGTAAACCAAGACCAAAAAGTCTCTTTTTAACTCTGCAGCGATCGGCTCATATTTACTGCTCTTAAGTTGTACAGTTCCTAAGTGGGCTGTCGTTTATGTTCAGTTAAATCGTTCAACCTAAATATTGTGTTAAAAAATTTGTATCATTTCATAATTCGTCATATTACTAGCGGCCCCCTCCAACTTCGTTCGGGTTAAGCAACTAATTACATATACATTTATTCAATATTTTATGTTTTTGCCTTGATTAGACATTTTATTTATTGAAGTTTATTGATATTTTACATAACCAATCATCTGTGCGATTCAGTGTTCTTATTATATACCACTTTTCATTAAGATCGGTCCAGTTGTTTTTGAGTTATAACGGGACATAGGGAGAAACAGACAAAAATTTCCTAAATAGTCAAATTGATGTTGGCGAGCCATAAGAAGGATATTTATCATGAAATTTAGCAAAAAAAAAACAGAAAACACACAGAGACAGACAACAAATTTATATAGTAGTATGGATGTAGAGACAAGAGTGGTAGGTATGACAGGATTAAGTAAATGTCGGTACTAGTATAATTAACCATTAACGAATTCTGTAATTAATTGACGGGCCGGCCTGAAAATTAGCAATCTTGTGTTAAAACGTTTTAAGATTGAGTTCCTACAGTAAGTATATTTCGTTTCAAAACCGGTCACCGGTTTTAAACACCGTTCTTGTCTGTATATCTCTTGTTTGTATATTGACGTGCAGAACGACAAGTAACAATATAAACACGCGTGAGTAATAACAGTGGAGGAGGCATGAAAGAAAAGATAACAAGCAAATCTATTACGATACCCCACAGATATTTTGTAGGCAATGTAGGTGGTAAGCTCACCTAATAAGGATCTCTGAATCGTATAAAACCTTAACCGATGACACAGACAGTTGTTATCTCCATGTTATAACTGTAAAATGTTGTATTGCGTTGTTCTTAGTGTTGCCATGTCCGCAACGCTTAAAGGACGGAGAGTTCCATAATGGCGATTTGATTTTTAATATGTCTTTTATTTTAGTAAATTATTTATTGATGGCCTTTAAAATAATCAAAATTAAAACAAAATTTATATCAAATAACAAGTACGGTTGCATAACCGAATTGCAAAATCAAAACTAATAACTTCGATATTTATTCATTTCATTGTTATTATTTGTCATTAACGTCACTTTATTAATTATTTGATTGAATGAAATTAATTCACTATGTATTTATTATTTTTATTCTTTTTTTATGTTAAACGCCGACAAACGAGCAGACGAACCACCTGATGGTAAGTGGTCACCGTCGTCCATGGACATCAGCAAGACCAAAGGTATCACTGATGCGTTGTCGGCCAGGAAATGAGAAGAAGGTAAGAAATATAAAAAGATAGAACTGGCTCTCAAGCTCCCAGCCGGAACACGATGCGTCGTTTGGCGGCTGACTCAAGCAGGAGGGTGGTAGCTAGCCAGGCAGGCTTCACGGAAGGATAATAATACCACTAATAATATTAATGACTTAATAATAATACTGATAATATAATCCTTACGCGAAGCCCTACCACCAAGCAGGCTGGTTTCTGTCGCCTCTTACGACACCCTTTTCTACCACCATGGGATTAAGGGAAGTATTCTAGTCCGCCTCAATACGGCCAAATTCTTTGTAAATATCGAATGTGTTATCGTTTTTTTATTTTAATAACCATGAAAATTAATTTTAAAAATCTTGCAGTATCGTATAGTTAGTTCGTTTAAACACTATCGCGAATTTAATATTTCTGCTAGTCATTTGGTCTAAATAAATGTCAAGGTCTAACTTGTTATTGTTGAATATTTCCTGGGGATTTTTTGCTGTATACGGTATTTCTTACAAAGTATTGCTGGCATTGCTGCTGATCAATCAGCCTTATTCAGTTGTTATGGTCGTAAAGCATTTTATTTGGAATACGTATTTGTAACAATGTTAACTTATTGCAATTATGCTTACTTTGAACGGTGTTCAAGGAAATAATATAAATTGAATGTTTGCAAAATCAAGCTCAGATCAATTTCTTTTTAGGATTCGTATAATCGATGAAGTAGCGGAACTCTTAAAGGATGATTCGTGTCGTTTGTTTTCCGAATTTCCTGTACAGATTTTTTTATTTTTTTTTATACTTACCACTTACTTTGGGAGCTAACATTTGAAAATAAAATTAAAAAGGTAAATGTGTCTACGTATGTAATGAAATAGCTTGTAAATACAATAAAATATCGAGGATAAAATTTCGAAAAACTACCAAATATAGTACAGCTACTGTAACCTATACGCAAGTCCTCAGGCTTTTCACAGACGTTTTACTTGTAAATGTTTTATAATGGATAAATGCACAGTTAGCACACTAAGTATGGGGGATAACGTACGAAATTAGGACTTGATAATTTTTTTGTTATTTTCATATGAAAACTTCAACGCCATCTAGTTTTGTAAAGCAAAAACATGTATTAAAAAAATTCGATTTTGACTATAAATGCATATTCATTGCTTCACGAATATATTCTATATATATATATATATTCCATTTTTATATTGCATTAAATAATGTTTATATTTATATTCATCTTCAACCGTAGATGTCCATATTATTATGAATGTAAATAATTTAAAAAGACTGCAAAATGCTACTAAATATACTTTTTGGACTATATTTACGCTATAAAACTTACAACTTTAATCATTAATAATAAAAAAGAGGCTGGTTTGATAGTTTTTGATACTAAACATATTTTGTACCGTAATAGAAAAAAGATATGAAATAAAAACCTAATTGATATATGAAACGCATAATAAATCCCTTCACATAAACGATATATTAAATCTCTTCACATGTCCAAAAATTTAAAATTGTTTATTAAAAAGATCTCGTTATCTCATCTATAGGATATGCAGCAATATTAAGCGTGTTCAGACGAAAAAAAAGAAAGCATGCTTCACAAAAAATCCTTTCCACTTGATTAAATTTTATTGATTCCAAAGAGCACAATTATCTGAGATTGTTATCTTTTGTAATATATCTTCTATATTAAAAGGTTTCATAAAAACTTCCCATATTTGTGTTCTTTATTTTATATTAACTCACGTTTGAGACTTCGTTTCTTTTTTTATGAAAGTGTATTTTTTTTTATTTAATGTTTATTTTGATTGGTTATATATATGAATATATTATTAATTAATTATTGCAAATTATTAATCAATTATTATGAACTGTAAATTTAAAAATAAGACCATGGTTAAGAAAAAACATTTCAAAAGTAAATTTTTAAATTTTAAAGTAAAAAAAAAATATAGAAAAGTAAGTAAAAATAAGTCTTAATGTTTTGTGTTTATTTAAAGTGGCAGTGATATTGCCTAATGTGCAAAGGATAAAGAGTTCAATTCTCGACCGGGGCACACATTTATGTAACACACAATACATATATTTGTATTTGCTGTATATTTTTGCACATAAAATTCCTGTACATGCACGTGTACGTATTAGCGGTGCCCCCCGACTTCGTTCGGGTTGAACAATTAATGATATACACATGATTATTCAAAATTTTATATTTTTTGCCTTAATTTGACATCAAAAAGTTTACTGATATTTTATATAGCTTATCGTTTGCGCAATCTTTTGTTCTCGCTACTAATTTTATATTATTTCATTAGATATAACAAAGGGGCTTCAAATTTGGTGTGGGACATAGTAACAGGTGACGAAACATGGATTTATAGATCCCAAAACAAAACGGCAATCGAGCCTATGGGTCTTTCGAGATGAGCCGAAACCTACCAAAGTGGCGCGCGTGAAAAGTGCCTCGAAGCGGATGATTGCTTCTTTTTTTTATTAAAACTGGACACGTGGCGACTGTTGCTTCAGAAAATCGTCGTACCGTGAATAGTGACTGACCGGAAATGATTGACAAACTCCGTGAAAATAACGGTAAGCGCCGTATCACCTTACACCACTTTAATGCATATTCCCACACGGCCAGACAGACAAATGACTTTTTGAAGGCAAATAATGCACAACTTATGAGTCATTCAGCATACAGTCCTGTCCTGGTACCGTGTGACTTTTTTCTGTTCCCGAAAATCAAGAACCAATTACGCGATCAACGGTTTCATTACCAGAAGACGCTGTCAAAGAGAATGAAAAACATGTATCTAACGTCACCACGGAGGAATGGCACAAATATTGGCAAAATTGGTTCAGTCGTATGAAAAAGTGCATTGACGCAATGGGAGAATATTTTGAGAAATAATAAATTCATTTTTGACCATTAATAGTATTTTTTATTTTCGATTCCGGAAACTTTTAGTGCGCCCCACGCAGTAAAAGAACTATATATGATAAAGTTATTACTTTATTATAATTATTCTTATCCATCGATAAGAATTATTTATTTTATACACCCAATAATATTACAGGTAACAAAATATGTATGAAATTTTAGTACAAGTGCACTTGTTCGTAATTTTTACCTTCATACCTTTTTGAATCGAGAGAAATCTTCAATCTTAAAAAGCATCTGATGATATAAACACACTGGTGTAAAAAATACACCACTATAATATTATAATTTCAACTCATTACTGCGTAGTATTTGACCACCCTACTCCAATGCACTCTAAAGAACCCTTAATTAAAATTTTATACTACGAGTATATGGTGCACCTAAGTGATGGCTTTTCCCTTCAACTACAACTACTTACCTTTCTTTACACATAATATTAACACCTGTAAAATCATCATCATATATATTATATGATATGTATCATAAGTGCTTCGCTGATTTTTGTACGTATTGAATTTCTTTTCCTTCCTAATTACCATACTCAATCTTTAAACAACTTCAAAAAGCAAATTAAAGAGTACCTTTTAACTGGTAACACTCTTTATCGTTCCTGTCTTACTTTCCTTTCGATGCCTTTTCTTCTGCATATCACGTATATATAAGTATAAGTAAGTACTATAAGTATAAGTAATATATAGTACAAGAAACTATAAGCACAGTTTACATCTCCTACTATGTTGGGTTGTCTGAAAGTAAACGCTTTTACCGATAACACCCTATCTCATTTCTTACGCTGTTTTGTTTTTCATTTGTAAGCTTTGTTTGGGATATTAGTAGTGTATTATATCAAACATTCACATTAGTCTTCTAAAGATAGACTCTAAATTGCTCTATTGATACAAACAGTCGAGTTTGCAGGCGCGGTCCGAGGGGAAATATTGTAAAATTGTAAACTTAATAAATTATTCACTCAAATCATCAAATGCCTGCTCGATGTTTTTTTTTATCTAGTAAAGTCTAATTTCCTAGACTTATTTTAGTATTAATATGGTATTAAATTTAGTATAGTATGGATTAAATAAGTATTAATATGATCCTCCCCAAAACCTTTGACTGAGACTTACGCTTCTGCGACTTACGAGGCTCCATGGACATATTAAGCTTTGAATTTAAAAAAAGAAAGTCGTATCGATTGCTGTACTTTCAACTCGAATAAATTTATTTGCAAGTATAATCGAGTTTTTATTTCTGACGAGATCGTATCAGGGAAATGGCAATGCATTATACAGTCCCATAAATGCCATTTCCTGTCCGCCCTTTAGTAAAATATCGATCGTAAGAAAATGTCGACGTATGCGATAGTGAAAGTATAAAAGTCTGGTATGTAACATAATATTAGTAATTAAAAAGCAAACGTTTCAAATCAACGATTGCTTAGAGTTTTAATAGTTTGGTAAACGGTCTACTGTTCTCTAGAAACCAGAACTAAAATACTGCCCATACTTGTGCGTAAAGTAAAAATAATTATTGTCCTTTATTTCATTCCAATGTTTTACTTTTTTCATTTCTGTACCTAACTGTCCTTTCTTAATAATGTTCTATGAAAGATAAATTATCTGAAAATGTCGATTAGCATGAAAAATTAACTAACACCATTCGATTCAATTTATAAAAACAATTTTTTAAAAACATGATTTGACCGTTTTGTGTAAATGAAATTAATGTTAATTTTTTAACCGTAAAAAATATAGTTAAAAAAACTAAAATC